>DWLW01000034.1:0-12396 GCA_018251875.1 Lychnuchoides ozias
ATCGTGATTACCCTTAAACTAACTACACATATGATAAATGTACCCACGATTTATATGTGTGTATATTCCGCTAAATCTAAGTTAAAATTATTTTATATCGTTATTTATCACTTAGTTCAGCGAAGGACAACAACGTAAGAAAATCACCGCTTTTTTTTCGTACCGTTTACGAAACCCTAAAACCCATTACGAGTTCAAAAAGCACAAATTGTAGGATAGTTTATTGTACAGGTAATATGAATGGAATTGCAGTTAACGAACCGCGAAAAGCAGTTGGACGGCTCAGCGCCTTGTCCATATAATTAAAACGTTTTTCATTATCAGCGTGTTTTGAAAGTGTAAGTGAATACGTACATTATATATTATAATAACGCATATAAAAGAGTTTTTTAATAATATGACCAAATTTGGTTACATATGTAGTTTCTTGCACTACTTATGTGGCTTACCACCCTCCTTCTAAAGTCAAACGTGAAATGTGTTAACGTGTTTCGGTTGCGGTGTTGGAGAGCCTCAAGATATCATTAAGTAGAAACGCCGGTGTATACAAACATATCTTTAATTTGTCAAAAAGCATAATTAATATATTTATATGTATCATTTTTACATCGATATAAGTAAGTGTTTGACTACAATTTCACTTGGGGAAATAGCCTGAAGTGGTAATGGACACCAACTTGGTAAGAGCTTGAGTATGCTATGAGTGAAATGAAATGATTTATTTCGTCCTAGGACCCAATAGCTCACTTAACGAAAGTCAAGAATGAATACTCTTGCCTTGAAAACACCCACATCCTACTAATATTATAAATGCGAATGTAAGTTTGTTTGTTACACTTTCACGCGAAAACTACTTAACCAATCATCATGAAACTTTAGGACACTGGAGGTATTAAAAGTAACATAGGATACTTTTAATCCCGGAAAACGAGTAGGTTCCCGCGGGATTAAAGATAACAAGTCTACGCGGACGAAGTCGCGGCCAGAAGCTAGTAACAAATATTTTGTACTGCTTATCTTTAAAAGAAATCTCTTCCAGCAGACTAAGGAACGGAAAAGAAATATAAGAAAACGAAACATTACTTGTAAATAAATATAGAAAAAAAAAAAAAATTAAATGATATTCTCGTTATGTAAAAAAAAAAAAATGATTTTAACAAAATATCATGTAAAGGAACCGGCAAGCCGCATAATGGTAAGAATAAAAAATATAGCCATACAGTATAATAAGCAGACTTACTACATATGCATTTGTACATCAAATATGTTACTTTTTCTACTTTGTGTTGGTAAAAGACTATCAAAGAATTATCAAAGTTTCCTTACGATATTTTCATGTGCTATTTAACTTGATATTTATTATGTAATATATGTAATACCTTTGGAAGTATCAAAAGTCGTAACTCGGCCGGACGGCGTAGAAGGCCGAGCCAAATATTAAAACGCGCAAGTAGGCATCATCAATTAGGGAAGCAAAAGTTAGACGGTTCCTCTAAACATTATGAATTAATGATGAGTGTTGAGCGACTGGGCGAATCGGAACTTTGGCTCTCTTTTTATTTTAATACATATTTACTTCTGATAACATCGATGTCGTTATACGAATTCGATAAGGTAGTGAACCTTGCGACTAACTTTATTAACTTTCACTAAATCGGTCGGTTGTGAGAAAACATGGAAGGGCATGTTGTTTTGGGAAGAGGGATAATATTCAAGGTATTTGAAAAAGTACTGCTTGATATGGAATGGTTAAATATGTGGGTTACAATGCGAAGTAATGAAGGAAGGATTAGGACAATCATTTTTGAGCACAGGTTGTCATGGCCAACTGCAGATGAAGAAAAAGAGAAAACAGACTTTTGACATCTTCTTCTTTAACACAAGTAATGTTGAAGGAAGGGCACGATGGTCTCAGCAGTGCAGATAGGGCTTGTAGTGTCTGACAAGTAAGGATCTATGGTAATTGAGGGAAGGGAAAAATTCCTATTGAGATCACTTAGATCAATGCTGAACAAGTTGTCGTACGAGATTTGGCGATCCCAACTATTTTTTTTTAATGTCAATAGCCGACAAACGAGCAGACGTTCTACCTGATACCATCAGGTGTACAACGCCGCCCATGGACGTCCATAACACCAAAGGCATCATAGACGCGTTGTCGGCCTATAAGAAAGCGGATAATCCGCATACTGTTGTTCCTGATGTTTTATATTCCACATATATTCAATAAAAGCAAGTTTCCTTGTGGCATATCAAATTCTTTTTCTGTACATACCGATGTAAGCTTATATTAGCATTTTTGCCTCAAACGATAAATTCGATTAAGATAAGAATATAAGAAAGGGAAATAACTTCATTCAAAACGATAAAAACATCACGTTGTTGAAAATGTTTTTTTTATAGGAATAGACGGAAAATGAGCAGATGAGTCAATAGATGGTCAGCGTTGGCCATTGATATCAATAACACCAAAGACCTCACTAATGCGTTGCCGACTAAGAAAGAATTCAAGAGAGCCAGTATGCGGGATTATCGGCTACCTTATTGGCCGGCATCATCCCTATGATGCCTTTGGTGTTATGGACGTCCATGGACAGCGGTAACCACTTACCATAAATGGAACGTCTGCTTGTTAGTGTGTTAATAAAAAACACAGAAGTAATAATTCATTATACAAATCCATTCTCAACCCGCGTCTTTTACAATTCCATTCTCAAATTGTATAATTCAGTTTTACAAATCCATTCCAAAATTGTAAGTAGCAAATATAATGAATCATGAATTCATTAGTGTCCCACGCTTGGGCGCGGCCTTCTCGTGGAACGAGAGGGGTTAAAATTATGATAGCTTATTACAAAAGTTTTCATTGTTTCAAACTGTGAACAACTAAGTAAGACAATTAAGCGTACAATTGTACGGTGGAACAATTACGGGCTCTTACTTTAAAAGAATGTTCTGTTTCGTTTAAAGTAAAATTGAAAATGTTTAAATGAAAGTTTAAATGTATGGGACAGACGTAAAGCAGTGATAGCCTAGTGAACGTCGGTCTCCCAATCCGTCGGTTCCGAGTTCGTATCCCGCACGCACCTCTTATTTTAAATATATGATATTGGACAGCACGCACCTCTAATTTTAAACGTACTCGTATGATATTTAACCCTTATCTTATTTAAACAACTTGAATATCATAATTTTTTTTCTAAATTTCATTAGGCGATACGCTTCTAACTTCATTGCAAATCGACCATATTCGGAATCACAAAACTTGAATTCGAAATCCTGGTCATTTATGATCGTATTCTAATGTTAACCATCCATTTTTAAAATCTTGTAACTTAAGGTAAGTCTTTGATACAATTAGTAAGTTATTAATCAGACTATAAAGTATATTATATTTGATTTCATTGTAGTCTTTGTCATTAATATAATCTATAGTCTACTAGTAACATAAGCTGAGTGAAGAAAAAATGTGTAATTCAGGTAAGAAAAAAGAGCGCTCACTGGCAACTTTATTGACGTTTGATAACCGAATGATTGGAACTAAATGAAAAAAAAAAATTCTTACAGATACCAGTACATGTAAGAGAAACTAGTTTTATGTCTCCTAAAGCGAAATTAAGTTCTGTTTCCCCTGGAGCATAAGGAGGAGGATTTACTTAGTTTAAATAAAGGAAGGTATTGCTACATGACTTTACTCGTATATTTCGTATACCAAAATCCCAAATTTTCAATTATAAATAACTCAGCGATGATTAATAAGTTTAACAGAAAACAAATAGGAATTTGTTAATCAAGTCGAGCGTATCGGTAACTGTGTGGCTTTTGCGGTTTCACTTAATTAAAAACAAAATCACTGCCTTTAGTAGACTTAATGAAGTGAAAAATAAACGCTCATTAAAAGCATTCTAATAAATATTTTCAGCCTGTAAGATTGCTTCTAATTAATTTTTTTCATCGCTAAAAATAATTTTTAGCTCCTCCTGGGAGATATAATATCATCACAGGAAAATGTAGGCTTTTACGTTTTGCCTTGCCGTACCCCACGCTAAGTCTAATGAATATTTTATTAAAGAAATAAGTACATAATTAAAGAAAAGTTAGAAGACATTTGGAACAAGAAAATCGTTCATTCGAATATTGTTTACAAAAAAATCTTTTTAACATTACTTACATATTACATTTTTACGAACTTCAGGGAATATTAAACAAAATATTAACACAAAATATTTTTTACTTAAAGAATGCGAAAGTTATTTTATTTCAGTTGAGAAACTTGCACGTTTTAAAATTAGAATAACATTTAACATTAGGAACGGAGAACGTACATGTCTTAAATTTTTTGAAGCATAATTTATTGAATTTTAATATTACCTTTGACATATTCTTTGCATACGAGTAGGTAAATTTACATGTTTGTTGCACGCATAATAGACTTGCGCAATGTGTATAAGTACAAATAGTATATTTTACGAGTACATACATATAATCATGTTACATTATATAATTAATATCCGTACCATCTTCCTTTACCTTTTCTTTCTTAGTCAGAAACGCATCAGTGATGTGTTTGGTGTTATTGCTGTCCTATAATTTGATGTTACCGATAAGCGACATTGTCCCCTTGTAGCTCGTCAGCACGATTTTCAGCTGTTTGAATAAAAAAAAGTTTCAAACAAAAGTGCGTATACACATTACAAGCATGAATAATCGTATCTCTCTAATACGCATGAAATTTTCCGACTATATGAGGTAAATTTAATTAAGTCCCATGCAACCCGCAAAGGTTGATTAATTGAATTTCGATGGAAAAGCGTAGTTTTCTGATGATTTTTCCCATACATCAGGTATGTTCGGAATTTAGCGATGTATGCCTCCACCGCATTCATATTATATTATGAAACGAATATTTACATTGTGGTTATAATGGTTGTATAATTAAATTAATATCATCATATCAATATAATAGTTTTAAATATAATAGCCGGTGTGTCTGTTGTCAATCGTATATTATCAAAAGTTTTTGATTGATTGAAATCATATTCACAAATGGATACTTGACTATGAATATATACATATATTGGATTATGATATACCCTGCTCAATTCACGCTGATATGACCTTTAAAACTCAGTATATATTATGACATATTAGACAAAGATATATATTTCTTAGTATCTCATATTCGTATAAATTATTTCGTCGTTGTTAGGCCGCGGGTGTTTTTTTTTGAAGCGGCACAACTCCACGATTCTGAAGATCCGAGGCATTAAGACTTCTTAGAACCCACCTAATGCGGGAGTCAACCTCCGTAATGACTTTCTGGAAACGATCTCATACTTAAGAGACTCTGATGAACGTAGCGTAAAGGCTTGTGCACACCAACATAAAAAACGTTTCAATTATACAAGTTTTCAAACGTATCTCACCGCCCTCTATGAGACATAACTATAACTAGAAGCTAAGCTTACCTTTATCTTTTTCCCTTAATTCGTGTAAAATTTTCATGACGGTTTTTTACTTGCCTGGCTTCCATACGTAGCTTACCACCCGCTCCTTGTAGAATTAACCGCGACACGTATTTCGGTTGCAGTGTTGGAGAGCTAATAATATGTGGAATCCCTACTGTTTCACTAGCCGGCAACGCATTTATGATCCTTTGGTGATACGGATGTCCATGCTAATGAAAGGATGGACTAATTTATATAAAGCAAAACAAACCTAACCTTTTTTTAATTTAGTAGTTTCAAGTAGAAAGACAGAACGCTCGTTGCAAAGGGTTTCAGGGATAAAATAAATTTGCAAATTATTGTGTGCGTCTTATAAGAAATCAATGTGATTCGCTGTTTTACCGACATTGGTCTAAATAAACAAGCACGAATAGCGGTTTAAGAAAATGTATTATAATCCTACTAATATTATAAATGCGAATGTAAGTTTGTTTGTTACACTTTCACGCGAAAACTACTTAACCTACCATCATGAAACTTTGTACACATATTCTTGGAGGTATTAAATGTAACATAGGATACTTTTAATCCCGGAAAACAAGTAGGTTCCCGCCGGGTAAAAAATAACATCTTTGACGCGAAAACTATTTAACGTACCATCATGAAACTTTGTACACATTCTTAAAGGACGCGGACGAAGTCGCGGACAGAAGCTAGTACTATATATACACGTATAGCTTACTATTTACTGTACAGACCAGTGTCCATGTGCGCAAGCGTTTACCACGACAGCATGATTTTAACAAAATTAACACTTAGAATTGAGGCATTAAGGTCTAGAATGGTTTAGACCTGACGGTTACATTGAGCATTAGACTTTGTGATTCTGTACGTAAGCAGTGCCCACGGTGACAGCCAGCGACACCGAGGCTGCAATCAACTGCTCTATCGCACATCCGTGATGCCATTTGAATCGCTTGGCGCAAATCTAAAACTTTCTCTTATACATCAACATAATATCGATATACTGCTGGAGTATTCCATAGAGATTACACATGATGCATATTGTAACAGGTGGTTTTTTATTACTAGGTACATAGCCTAGCGGTATGAAAGACCGTCTCCTGTGTTGTGGGCCTGAAGTTCGAATCTCGCATTTCTAATTTTTCAGAGTTATGTACGTATTGAGTATGTATATATATATTTTTAATATGTATATTAATAGTTATATCTATGATTTTTTTTTTGTTTTTACGTCCATCGACATAGCTCGTCAAGGCTCTTGTAAGTGTGTATGAAATTTACCAATGCGCATTTGGCCAGCGTGGTGGACTATGCCTATATCCTTCTCATTGTGAGAGGAGATTCGACCTCAGCAGTGGGACAGCTATGGATTGTAATGATGATGATATTACAAATTAATTGTCACTAGCTACGAAGAAGAAAAATACTGTAATGAAACCTGCACACCAGCGAGTTCTCCATCTACTCCATTACACTCCATCTACTACACAATGTGTGAAGTATAGGCCACCACGCTGAACAACCGCAGATTAGTAGAATTCACACACTATGAGAACATTACAGAAATCTCAGATATACAAGTTACCTCACGAAATTTTGTGTTACGGTGTTTGGTCACCGAAGCAAGTAATAATTAATTTCTTACACGCTCATAAACTTTAAAAACTTCTGGCTTCAAAAACTGCATGCTCCTGTCACTTCTAAAACTCAAGAACCCACTTCATACGAAGAGCTATGACCGCTTCCAACGAAAGACTGGAGGACTACAACATCTCGATGGCGATCCGAAGCCGGGACTGGAAGACGCTGGACATAATGCTGAAGCACAAGCATAATTAAACCTTGCTTATACAGAAAAAAAAAACATGTAAAACCCTCGTTGTTGCGCACCGCAGCAACGCGACGACGAGGGTTGCGACGGAGCTATACTTTGTAAAAAGAGCAGAGAAGACTATGAAACCACAAACAAAGAGCATGGACGAACAGTCCGTGGGGACAAAGAATTAAAAAAAAAAAAACATTATTAAAATGTTCGTATTAGAAATTCATTACCTCATGCTTCATAATTATTGTTCGTGTCCTTTAATTTGTAAATAAAATACATTCCAATACTTTATTAACTAAGTGCTTGATACAACTGTAAAGTTATCGGACATCAACCGCATATTTCAATATTATTTATTAAGTGTATGGACCAGTGGTTTCACTTTGCGAATTGCGATAACTTTGTGGCAATATCAACTTTAATATTTACAGTGCGTCTACTTTATTAGTGGCTTCCGGTAACATATTTTTTTCTTAATATTGTTCGTGTTTTCACGGTCTTCGTATTGTTTTACACGGAAATATAAATAATAGTTGCCCCCGTAGCCCCGTTGGTAGTAAACCTGCCTCACGAGGAGTTCCGGGTGCTATTCCCGAGACAGACCTTTATATGACAGATAAATGTCAGATAAAATCTCGGATCGTGGGTATATGGAATGTTTAGTTCGTGTATGTCCATAGCACCTGCGATACACAGATTCCTAAGGATCTGTAAAAGGATAGTTATGGGTTGTAACCATGATGATTATTGTTCCAGGTGACTATTTTGACTCTAAACCTGGATTCATGGAACAATATCTTGCCATTCTTCCCAGAAGCGAAAACCATTATAACAGAAAGAGCAGAGATTTTATTCACTCATATATGAACAACATTCTTATAACAAATAGGATAATTGTGTAACAGAAACAATACAGTTATGGACATTTGAATGGTTTTGTTGATATTTATAATAAAGGAATTAATACCCTCTTTATACAACCTCTTTAACATATAAAAAATGTTCAAGTGTATGTTAGGTATTGTTTTTAATAATTTTGATTATTAAATGTTTTACGGTGACGCTTCGGTGGTGATTTGGATGTTATAAACGTTCATGGACAGCAGTTACCACTCATCAAAATGTGGCACGTTTCCTTGTTAACCGGTTATTAAAATAAGAAGAAATGTATTTTTGTAAGTTTTTTTTTTTATGTCAATAGCCGAGAAACGAGCTGACGTTCCACCTGATGATAAGTGATCAACGCCGCCAATGGACGTTCATAACTCCAAATGCATCATACACGCATTGCCGGCCAATAAAAGAGCGGGTTATCAGCGTAATGGCTCTCCAACACTACAACCAAAACTCGTTAACACATTTCACAGTTGACTCTAGTTTTAGCGTGGTAAGCCACGTAAGGAAGCCAGGCAGGTTAAAAAACCCTACCACCATATGTACTTAAGGTATCTGCTTAACTAAAAAGCTTGGTGAACTATGGTCTTCACGACTCACATTGTGAAAGAAGACCAGAGCTGAACAGTGTGAACCTACCATTGTGTTGCGAAACTTTTGTTGTGACGGAACAGATTTTACAAAAATATTAACATTTTACACAAAATCATAATGCTGGAAAATAAAAGCAAGCTCTATGATGTTTTAATATGCTATATAAAGCCAACTCAATTCCCGATAGGAAGTTGTAAATAAAAACGAGCTCCTGTCGGCTGACAACTGATTAATTGCTTGCTATAATTCCGAGAGCTAAAGACGCGGGAGCTTACATCATATTATTGTAAAATTATGAGTTTATAGTATCTAATAAAAACATATGAAAACTACAGATGTAGAGGTAGATTTGAATAGTTTTTCTGCAAACAATCGCCGAACTATTCTGAACACAGGATTACATAAATTTTAAATATTGAATATGATTAATATGGAATATTCATAACATAACATACATAACATTGAATAATATTTAATATTTATTTAACAAGTTTGGTTTATGTCATTAAAATATTGCATTTCGAATGAGTTGGTGCCTTTACTTTATTCCGGATCATCTCCTTATATGCCGCATGGCTACCGAGGAAAATAAAACCTTTCCTCACAATGGTATTTCCCCGGTAACAATATAAAGATAACAAAGTAAAGAAAAGTTTAGTTAGGCATTTGATCTTGTTATAATGTTGTTTTTTTTTTAACATAAAAAAAAAAGCTGCGTGGTTTTTTAAATCTTGATGAAAATACGACCAATATTGGATTGGTGTATTGAGACCAGTATGATTACTTGCAGACTGACTAATTGAGTTCCCCAGGAGTACATACTAAAGGTAACGGAAGGACGGATACTAATTTTTTTACATTAAATAGAAATTTACTTCATATTATTCCGCAACTATTTTTTAAAGGTATGTAGATAAAACATATATTATTATTACATCTAAATTTTCTTTCACAAGGTTGTTCTTATATGATGAAATTGTGATATGTGGTATTCGTCAATGGATGACGTCATCCGCTATTCGGCAGCAGGAAGGTATGTAAAACATAATGTAGCTATACAAATTAGATGTTCTCGAAGTTTTGTAAATTCTACAAATCTGCACTTGACCAGCGTGTTATATTCCTCACATTATGAGCGAATATCAAAGCTCAGCAATGGGACAGTTATGGGATGTGACGATGATAAGTCACCCGTCCTCGCTTCGGGTTTGGGAGTTGGAACTGTTACCTTATCCCACAGCATCCAGATCCAGTACTGTATAACGTAGCACTGTAATACTGTATAACGCAGACAATGTTGGTTGCACACTGACTTTATTAAATCTTTTAAAACATCACGTTCATCACCTTTTATCAAATCACATTTTATCCTTCTAAATAATAATATCGGTTTTAGGAATACTATGAATTGGAAAAAATATATGCTATACATAAAAATACCCTGAAACACTTACTAAATTGTCAACAAAAGATATATATTTAATTTTATCTCATTTTCAGCGGCCCACTATTAATAATATTTACCCATAACACAAGGTAATATGTTGTCTGTTTCATTTAAATTTATTCAACGATGTTTTGTTACCTTAGTATAATGTTCAAAGTATATTTATCGGATCTGAAATCCACCCATTCCAGTTTTATTAGTATTATTGGTTACTAGCTGACTGGACAACTTGACTTATACTTTAGGACCGGGGCCTGTTCGGGAAAGTCAGAGAAAATCATTGCACGATTTTTAATGATATGAAAGTGGATAACAGGCACGCATCCACATCTCCAATCAACTTTAAACCGGTCCACCGATGAGTATAACAAACACCAAAATAGATTTTCTTACGATAATGACGGCCTGTAATGATTAATCTAGTAAATATGAAAATTATCAATTTAAATTTTCACGACTTTGCACTATAAGATGAGAGCTGGCTCTACTGGCATTCTTGAATCACGGTATAAAAGTTTTCTATATTGTTGTCATGTTATATAAGTTCCGAATATAAAACAATTGAAGCACGATTCCCAGATATGATCACTAGCCTGGCGCGAGAGCATCCTTTGCTAAAGTTCTAAAAAGATTAAAACACACTTAAAGTTGCTTCATCAACATGTACACATATGTATGCAATATATAATATGCACTTAGAATTGCATGGACATACACAAATTGCACCAAACAAATGTCATCAAACCCGGTATCGCGCGTTCGGCAAGCTGTGTCACTACTAACTGGGTTCTTCAGGGTCCTCTGTTTATATTTTTATTTTGTTTATTTTATTCAGGATAAGCAATAAAACATAGATCGCGGCGTTGTATGCAATTAATTAGGAACATTATTAACTGAATGTTCCCTTAATACACGGCATGGTTCATCTTTATTTGCTACCTAAAGTTATAATTACAACCTTATATAATAAGTAGGTAATTCAATTGTTGTAACTAAATCAAAATATGAAATTTTTATTAATTTTTTTATTTTTTATTATACTATGATTATTTATGTAACTATACACATATTAGTGTAGAGGAAATATTCCCTCGCTTACCACCATAGACACTTATTTACTTCTAAATCGCATTCAACATGTTAATTAAACAATAATAATTACAATTATTAATTAATTTATAACTATCTATATATCATCATCATCATCATCATCATTACAACCTATAATTGTCCCACTGCTGGGCTCGGGACTCCCCTTACAGTGAGACGGGTATAGGCATAATAATATATAGGTATATGTAAATAATGATAAATTTTACATTGCGTGAAATGTCTAGTAACATTACTGCTACATTAAAACGTAACGGAAAAACCATTGGAATTCCCGGAGAAAACCAGCCTGAATGTCTGTTCACTTTTATGCTATAGCGTATAAATGCTAATACCATTTCACTTCTGTTGCTTCGCTATCGTGTAAAGGTGTATAATGACAAGTTAGTACAATGATAGCCTAGTGGTTTGAACATTGGTTCCCGACGGGGGGGCTGAGATCGAATCCAGCACGCATATCTTATTACCAAAGTTAGTGCGTTATTAGAGGGTAATTATCACTAGCTTCGGTGAAGGAAAATATCGTGAGAAAACCTGCATAGTTAAATGTTTTCCATAGTGTTCTCGGAGGTGAGTCAATTCTGCCAATGGCACTGCGCACATGGCATGGTGGACCTTAAACCTTTTCAAGGTGAAAGGAGATCTAAGACCAACAGTGGGATAGGTATGGGTTCTGTTGATGATGCTAGTGACTTGTGTGTCGAAAAACTAGTGAGCGAGTCCTCCTCTTACTTTTCGAACGACCACTCGTCCTTGATTGCTTTAATTTTACCGACTTCCATGTGTGCTGGTGGTTTTTTTTTTTCTATTTTATATTTTTCTTTATTTTTAACTACATTTTAGTATCCTAGCCTGTATGTTAAAATTTTTAAGAAATTAAACACTAAGATGACTGTATGTCCGGACTACACGACGTACTGGCTCGCACTGAAAACCAGTAGTTATGGTAGCAACCACAGCAAACACTGAGTGCCTTTTCAGGTAGTGCACTGCATTTTCTTTTTAATATCATAATTTAGCTGTATATCAAGTCCTGTTTTGTGTATGTAAGCACT
>DWLW01000035.1:0-12312 GCA_018251875.1 Lychnuchoides ozias
CATTGCTGGACCATAAAGAAGCGAAGTATTGGCATATTACTGGCTCTCTAACACTGCAAACCAACCGTCAGGAATTTGACTTAAAAAATCATCTGAGTCCAATGACTCCCTTTTTGCTGTTTTATTATTTGGTGGTATACCTATCCTCTGCGTGCATAGGTCTGTGATTACGTGGAATTGCACTAAACCCCCATAAGTAGGCTCAGAAATTTGCCTAGAGCCAGGTATAGTCTAAGTAGGGTTACAGTCTGCTGTGTAACGGGTTTCGGATTCGACCCCTGGCTGGGACAAGCCATGTCTAGAGATTTAAGAGATGTCTAATTCGTGTTATATTTTTATGTTATTTTAAAGCTTTTTATTTTATTTAAAGGTCGCTGCTCACGAATTCGGCCACTCGTTGGGGCTCTCGCACAGTGATGTGAGGGCAGCTTTAATGGCACCCTTCTATAGAGGATACGACCCTGCCTTCCAACTCGACCAGGATGATGTCCAAGGCATTCAGGTATTATATTTATAACTGTGCCAATGAATTTGCGTCTTCTCCTGCCATCGATCCTCCCCCCAAATCAGACTTTACTATTACGCTAGCTCAATGCAAGATATTCTAGACATCGTTGGGCGTACTATGAAGAACAAACTAAAAATATATGCATGGAACAAAAATTATGCGATATTAAAAACCTAATCTTATCTATAGATAATTCAATAAGCAAGAAGTTAATTCTTGTAATTACAGTGATTATACTAAGAGAATCAATGCTTATAGAGATAAATACTAGGCTGTCGTGATGGTTGGATTTTATTTTTAAAAATGAAACACTTAGAATTATAATAAATTTATTTTATTAGTAACTTGATTAAATATTAAACATTAATTTTAGTTTTTCATAATTTATTTTCTCTTTTTATGTAACACAGATGCTGTTACAACCTGCTACATGTTCTCATCATGAACTCGTGCAAAAAGTCTTTAAGATCGCCCTTTGTAAAACCTAGATATAGGTTTTTGCAATAAAGAATAATTAAATTAAAATAAATACATTATATCATATGAGTAGTATGTTTCAACATACCAAACGTATTTTTGTAATTCAGCTTTTTTCAATTCAACTGTGCAAAATACCAAGTCAAAAAACTGAATTAGGGATTGAATCAAAGTTAAAAAGATTTCAAGAAAATTTGGCATGTCGTTACGAAGTTAAATGATCACTAATTGACGTACAAAATGAAGGTGTATGTGTATGAAGGTTTTGTTAACTTTATTTTGTCGTGGACTATTAGGGGATCATAACGTAACCTAACCTTTTTTTTATACCTGGGGAATCCTCATGGATATACAGCCGCTGTTCCGGGCACCCGGACTATTACCAGCTAATACTCTCGGTGTTTCCTCCTCGCACCTTAAGGAGGGAACACGGACACGCTTAAATTCATCCGCAAACCCGCCGGTGCCTGGCCGCTTTCACAGCTCCTCCGCTTGGAGCATGGAGTTATCGTCCGACAGCAAGGCGCCTCTCAGAAAACACTTAAACTCGCCTTATGTCCTCGGCTTCTATCCGCAGGGCAACGGACCATAACCTAACGTAACCTGTTTTTCAGGCTCTCTACGGACACAAGACTCAACTCGACATTGGCGGAGGAGGGGTCTACGCAGGTTCAACGGCGCCCCCAGTGACGACACCACCACCATCTGCTGAAGACCCAGCTCTCTGCTCAAATCCCAATATCGATACTATCTTTAATTCGGCTGACGGCGCGACATTTGTTTTCAAGGGTAAGAAGAAAGAAAAGGGAATTAGTTGTTCAAGTTAAATATATATAAAGGATATACGCACTGAAAAATACAGCAGGTAGCCAGTTAAGGGAGGCATTTGTCCAACAGTGGTCCTCTAAAGGGTGATGGATGGATGGTTGATGAAAGAATATATTTACTGCGTAGTTTGAACTCCTAGCCCGCTTCTTCTTTTTGAGAGACGATACCGATAACGGTAGTTCTTTTATAACAAAAACCCTTTATTTAATTTATTTGTAATCCTAAAGGCCGTCATTTTTTTAATTTATCTTAGCCAGCCAGCCACGTTTAAGCCACTGATATGGAGTATGTTAATTACCGCATATTTAACCAATACTATTTAAAACTATTGAAAACCGAAACTGTAATTTCCTTCATATTCAGAATATGATGTCGTCACACAAGGCTTTTAATTGATGTGAAGAACGTAAATAGTAATTACTAATGCTCATTGAAGAAAGAAAGAAAACGTTTATGTCACCGCAGCTATAATTGAATCTAGAACTTATAACAAAAAAGAAAGAAAAAATATTTTAATAGTATAGTAGAAAAGTGTGATCACGTGTCAAATATTCGATTAAAGTAAAATAAAACTACGTTTATTTCCAGGCGAGCATTACTGGAGGCTTACAGACAGTGGAGTGGCTGCGGGATATCCCCGACTTATTTCTCGAGCATGGCCAGGTCTGCCAGGCAATATCGACGCTGCATTCACCTACAAAAATGGCAAGACGTACTTCTTCAAGGGCTCCAAATACTGGCGGTACAATGGACAGAAGGTCGACGGTGACTACCCTAAAGAAATCAATGAAGGTACGTACCTTATTTTATATGATGAAACAGTTATATAAAGTTTGTGTTAGTGAAATAAAATCCATTCTATTCATTGTAATCGTAATTTAAGATGAGAAATCAAAGTTCGTAAATTGTTCGTAATTCATTTGTAAAACCCGTGTCGGATCATTATCATCCTAATAGACAATTGTCAAACTACTGGGCTCGGGTCTCCGCTCACATTAAATATTTTAAAGCTATAGTTCACCACTCTGATTTAGTGCGGATTGGCTGAATTCACGCACCTTCGAGACCATTACAAAAAAACTGTTAGGGTTGCAGTTTTCTTTTCCAAATTAATTAATTAAATTTCTAATACGTAACTATCAAACGTTATAACTTCAAAATGTGTCAAGTTTTCCCTGTAGTTTCATTAACGCTTTTTGTTTAAGATGGCCCCGTAGCCCAGTTGATAGTGACCCTGTCCCCGGTTCCCGGTATCAATTCTTTGCCGAGTCAAACTTTTATTTATTTCATTATGTTCTTTATTTAACAACATTGAAACTTCTCAAAGTCAGTAGCTTTCGGCCAAAAAAAAGATAAGAATTATTCTGAACTGTTTGAATACACATTACTGAAAATATAAACGCTTTACTCACGTCGTATTTTAATCGGGTTTGGTCGACTATTGGTGGTTTGTTATTATATAGCCACGCATAATACTATATACTTAATTAAAATACTAAATATATTTTAATTTAAATTCTTAATTATAACCCCTTAATTGTACCCAATAAAGTGGTACAAAAGGTGGGCTTAGTGCTAGTAGCATTCTCTGCCAGCCAACCTTTAGAACAGATACTTACATATCGAAAGCGGTATATATGAAAAAAAATATGGACATAAAATAATAATCCAATAAAATATAGTACAGTCAATTACAATGAATAGCAAATGTGTCTAAAAACAATTTAAATTATAATTATTATAAGAGAAAGATCCGAGTCCTATAGACCGCTAATGGGTTGTAAACAAAATATTTACACAATTCTACCTACAACCTACTTGCTCCTTACATTTATAATGTAGAAATTGTTTGAGTCGCGAAACGTTTTCCTAATATGTACTGCGCTAAGTGGTAATTTGGCTTCATCAACTGGCAACAGCAAGAAGTCTGTTCAATTGATTATTGAGGTGCACTGCAAGACGAGTCTGTCTTAAGAATTAAGATTAAAAGACAATAGCAAAATTTATTTTTTGTGGTTTTTTCTATTAACCTGGCGCAACTTTCGCCAAATGTAAATCAAATATGAGCTTAGTTGCCAAGGGAAGCGAATGTTAAAACAGCAAACGGAATAAAATTGAGAACGGTCAACTATATATAGGCAACTATCGTTTTTATACTTAAATTATAGTGGAATATACATGTTGCGGCCAGTATGTTATTATTATTATTTGTAGGATGTCTGAGGGTGAGGTGAGGTAAATCCCCAACGGCCATTGCGACCATGTTTGATCTATTGTAGCCAGTATGTTTTTTTTTTACGTAAAATACCTACAAACGAGCAGACGTGTTTAGAGGTCAACGCCGCCCATGGACGTCTATAACACCAAAGGCATCATAGACGTGTTGTCGGCCTATAAAAAAGTAGATAATTCGCACACTGGCTTTCCAACACCGCAACCGAAACACGTTAACACATTTCACTATAGAAGGAGGGTGTTACCGATATTTCGACCTAGTTTCATAGATGGTGGGTGTAAAGGCGTGACCACGATCCATGCAACTGGGTGTAATATCGGCGTACAAAATACAAACATATAAATCGTGAATACCAATAACATACTAAAATGTTACACAACGTATTCTACATGGCGCCCGACTAACAGAAATGTACTTTATTTATACGAGTATCATACATTTCAGAGCTCAATTCAGGATTCCTCCATTGTGATTAGAGATCCGAGCCCTACAAGACACCGCTGAAAGATTGTAATGTAAATATTTACATAATTCTGCTACGTACCTACTCCTTACATTTAAAATGTTAACGTATTGATCAATTCGCGAAACATTTTGCCAATATGTACTGCGGTAAGTGGTAACTTCACTGCGCGTTATCATGACATTGGGTCGAGGTGAATGCCACATGCACATTTATTTATAACAAACCGCTGTCCTTGAATATTATGACTTCATGAATTCCATTTAATAAGTAGTAATAATGAAACTATGTTGAATTATAATCATATTACTAGTATTAATACTCCTTAGTACTGTAGTTATAGAAGGGTACGCTCGAATCAGTTTTAATACACTGAAATATAGAATAACTATTGTGGTCATGTGATTCTAATACGCGCTTATATGTTATTTCTGATACTCATATAAACCCTCACATTGTGAGAGGAAACCCAATCCCAGCAGTGGGACAATTATGGGTTGTGATGATGACTATCCTACAGTCAAGAAATTTTACTTCTTTCAGTGTAAGAGAACCAGCAAGACGCAGAGCCCTTATTGGCGTGCAACTGTTGGTGATGCATTTGGGCAGCAGTGACTTCCTTCCAGTTTCCTGTCTTGGATGGCCAGGGTGTAAATGACTGATATATCAAAATATTTTAGTGGACGGGTGAGGGTTAAGTTAACAACAGCCTTTGGACTAAGTTTGATCTAGTGTAGCTATATAACAAATTTAAATACGTAACATAAATATATAACATAGTTGCTATTTAACTTGGTCAAGTGTGACATCAGGATGATGGTAGTGGTACCACAAATGTAATGTCAGTTCTGTCAAATTGTGATGTCAGTTCTTGAGCCATTGGTTTTTTTTTTATTTAAATACTTTGGACCTTTTTAATTTACTGTTTAAGATTATTTTCGGCAAGTACAATAAATTAGAAATTTTTCGTGTTTTTAATTTTCTAAAACTGTATCTTCGATTCTTGTTTTGTAATGACTGAAGTGAAACTATTTTATTTACTCACTAGTTTATTAGGATATAATAAATATGATAGAAATGTATTTTAAGCAACCGATAAGTGGTTTGATCACCAGTACAAGATTGGACCTGAGATCAAATCTTACCTCAAATTTTTTAAACATTGTGAGGAATATTGCATACCTGAGAGTTATTAATGATTTCCTCTATAGTTTGCAAAGGCAATCCATACTTTGCTAGTTGTGCATGGCCCTTTACAATGGAAGGGAATGGAAGGGACCCAAGCCCAGCAGAGGGACAATTATGGGTTGTGATGATGTTTGTTTGAATTTAATGTAATACATAAAACTTTTTAATTTTCCCTTTGAACCTCACTAAGGATTATCCGCTTTCTTATAGGCTGACAAAGCGTCTATGATACCTTTGGTGTTATGGACGTCCATAGGCGGCGTTGGCCACTTACCATCTGGTGTAATGGCTGCTCGTTTTCGGCCATAGACATAAAAAAAAAAAACAAATAAAGTTAAGATTATACAGAACGAAGAATTGATTTTGAGAGATATTAATATAATTTAATTATGGTCAAATTTAGAACCCTGGGCGACAACTAGTAAAATATAAACAAATACTCACCGTTCCGCAACGGTAGGTGTTTTAGTAAATAATAGTGTTATACGGAAATAAAGACGAAATGGAAAGTATTAAGGGAGCTAAAGATAAATGAACTTTTGATTTCAATGAAGTAATTGTCTTACTCTCACGAATATTGAAAGGCAGCGAGTTTTAGGGCTTTACTGCTTGAATGGAGATGTAGGTGAGGCAGGATTATGAATGATTTTGTAGAGTAGACAAACAACCGTAGTGTTCAAAAGCGGATTATAAGCCACTTAAAATATTTGCGAAAGTGAGTGACACGATCAAATTTTCGTAATCCAGAAATTAATCTAATACAAAGGTTGTGCAATCTCTCAAGTTTATCTAAAATAAATATTGTAATACACGTAAATATTAATATAAGCGCATTACGAACTGTACTTCTTACAATGCTTACGACGACGTTTGTTACTAAGAGCGGGAATTGCAAGTATTACTGGATCTTCGACATTGCAACCGAAACGTGTAAAAAAATTTCACGAATGCGCATAAAGGAGGGCCGTGATGAGGGATTTGAACGTCGATCTTTCACACCGTGGGTCCCGAGTTCGAATCCCACACTCACCTATATTTTTTTTAAGTTATGTGCTGCGTATTACTAGTTAATTATCACTTGCTTCGGTGAAAGAAAACATTGAGAGGAAACCATCAAACTTGAGAGTTCCTCATAATGTTCTCGAAGGTTTGTGAAGTCTGCCAATCCGCACTTGGCCAGCGTGGTGGGCTATAGCCGATATACCGCAAATCATGAGAGGAGACCTGAGCCCAGCAGTGGGACAATTATGAGCTATGATAATGATGATGTATTTTTTTTTTATGTTAATGGCCAACAAACGAGCAGACGTTCCACCTGGTGGTAAGTGGTCAACGCCGCCCATGGACGTCCATAACACCAAAAGACATCATAGACGCGTTCCGGCCAATAAGAAAGCGGATAATCCGCATACGGTATATATAACGGAGGGTAGGAAGCAAGAAAGGAAGCCAGGCAGTTAAACCTTTTCTATGCACGAGAATAATCGTAATTAATCTGAGTGGTACAAAATGAACTCCAACAGGGGTTCCTAGCGCCATAGTATCGCACGCAAGGTCGGTTGTCTTGGACTGAAGGATGGATGAATTCCCTTATATTCTTGCTTGATGTATGATGTTGTTATAGTGTAGTTATATTGTTAAGCTTCTCAATACGAGCTTAGAAATAAACATGCGATATAAGTAGATTAAAGGTTATCGTATTACTTATTCGTAGGATAATCGCGTAGCTATGTTCTGTACGAAGACGGAACTTTGAAGCATAGAACTCTTAACCTTGACGTTATGATATCGCGTGTGTAGGGTTAATTTCACGTACAATATATAGCGTTGTCAGACCCCAAGGTTGCCTTAATAGAATATTGAAGGCTAAGTAAGGTAAGAACACGCTTACTCTATAACTAATTCATCCAGTCATGATTAGTAAATTAAATTTGTATTATATTAATAGCAAAGTTGTTTTTTACTTGTGGGTACTAAAAGTTTTTATAATCGGATAAATATAAAACGGCTCGTTGCGTTCCGGCTGGGCTCATTTCTTGGACGGCAACGCATTAGTGATCTCTTTGGTGTTTTTGATGTCTATGGGTGGTGCTGACTATAATCAATACATGGCTTGTTAACTCGTTTGCAGGTATTTTTCCAATAATATTTTTTACAAAAAAAAACAAACTCCACTTTAGGTATCTCTGTACCTCGCGTGGCATGGACATGCACGAATAAAATATTATAATCACTGCATGAACAATTTTTTGGGTCTCCAATAGGTTTTAAGGAGACACGGTGAACAATTATTCAGGTAATAATGCTGATGAATACTTAGGGATCCACTTAATAAATTCTACAATTTGATTAAACTGTGAAATGTACACAATTTTTATTAATTTGTGAACTTTAGTACTGATTAACAAGCATTATCTTATTAACTTGTGATATTTTGATTACGATCAATGTAGGGGTTTTAATTAGAATTTATATTTCGTATTCTAGTTCCTCAAATTTTCTGCTAATCTGCCAAGAGATCTGACACAGGTATCAAATTAGATTATACTTTATTGGAAGGCGAGAAGTAATTCTTTTAGAACTCTATAATTATTAAAGTAAATAATACTGTTACTCTATACGGTAGAGAAGGTTCCAGGTGCCAGAAGACAACGTTAAATTATGGCCAGGGAAGAGCAGCAGAGGTTTTGTATATGGTGGTCATAAACACTAACTGAAACTACTGATCTTTATGATATAAATACCCTGGATATCCTGTATTGCTGTATAAGAACTTACTATAATTTATAGTCTTTGACGTTAGAAATATAAACCAACATCGTGTACATACTACGTCATTTCAAAAAGCTTTTCACATGGAACAAAATATGATTACAAAATAATATCATCATCATAAATTATAAAGCGAGAGGTGAGTATAACTTTACAACACAGTCCATCGATCGTTGTTAGCGATCTCAATAAAGATCTGTCCCCAGATGACTGACGTGTTAAAGTGTATTTTGGCTGACTGTTTGAAATAATTCTATAGGATGTGCTTTTACTGCGAGACCGTTCAATGGAGTGCCAACATGCAGAATGTCGGAGTTACAAAATTATATATGTTAACTTTTTTTTTCTAATTAGCCACTCCCAACTACTATAAACTGATTCAATCAACACTTGAATCATTCGATTCAAGTACTCCCAACTGTAATCATGCTAGCATATCCAGTGCATCTATTGTATTGAAATTAAGGATGTACATAATGTTAAGTAGTTATTGGTGTTATTTATCATGTATTGTCCGTTAGTTTAGTAGTTATTGGTTTTATTTATAAACCTGTGTTATAGAGACTGCATGTACAGGACTAGATCGACTTCATAATTACATATATTTACGCTTGTACCTTATACATTCAAATGTCATTCGACGTAAAAGCTAAGCACATTTGCATATACCGTTTAAAATATATTTATCTCCTACCCTCCCTTCTACTTATTCTTTCCAACCCATACATTACTGGAAACAATTGTTATTCGATACGGGAAGGTTGAGTGGTCTTTATAAAAGCTCTCAGTTATTGCTGTGTCTCAATTTTCTTTTATTTAGAATTGAAGCAATTTTTCATATATTCGTGTAACGGTATCGAAAAAAAGATTGTTTTGTTTGCCATTAAAACAGAAAGGTCGGTATAATATCTATTTGAGAATACCGGGAGTTTATATTAACAGGGTTTATATATCTCACATTGTAAGAGGAGAGCAGTGGGATAATCGTGGGCTGTGTCATCACAACCTATCACATCACATCATTGTGCAGAGATAACATAAAATATAAATCTTATTTTAAGCAATTAAACTTGGTAGTGTAATCATGTATTTAATCAGTTTATCTATTATTATAAACTCACGGTATATTCATCATTAGATTTCAATAATAGATAAACTGATTAAATACATTATTACAGTAAGTTTAATTGCTTAAAATAAGTTTTTTTTTTACGTTATCTCTGCACAATGATATTCGACGAAGACGCTAAATCTTACTAAGATTTCGTTATTCGCGATACAGCTACGTTTGCAGATATTGCCGCTTTCAGTACACACTAAAATGAGGAAATCTTTGAGACGGCAACTGAGAAACGGAGATGCCGTTCCCACAATATCGTGGATTACCGCTTTGTAAAACAGTAAACGATTAAACTGTCGAAGGATATTGATTTTTTCAGTAGCATTTGTACGAGATAGCTTTGTTCAACCTGATGGTAAATGGCCAACGCCGCCCATGGACGTCCATAACACCAAAGGCATTATAGACCCGTAAATAGCATTGAATACTACGTAATAGTAATTATCCGTATATTAATTAATAGGTAACAAAAAAATCATTACACCTTTACAATTATTTCGCGGACGCTCCAGACATGTGTGAGATTTGGAATACTTAATGCATATACAGGGTGTACTGAAAGCTTAAATTTATTTATAGAAGTTGTTATAAATAGATAAAATAAAATAAAATATATTCACTCATTACTTTGGCTCATCAGCTAGTTTATCTGTTTTTTTTTCTTTTTTTTTATGTTAAAAGTCGACACCTGATGGTAAGTGGTCAACGCCGCCCATGGACGTCCATAACACCAAAGGCATCATAGACGCGTTGTCGGCTTGTATGAAAGCGGATAATCCGCATACTGGATTAAACCCTTGAACTCTGTAGCTAACTCATTTATTTGTCATCACACAGTCCAGTATTAATTCTTTTTGAATATAAGCAACAAAATAGAAGTGAGACTAATAAATAACGTAGTTGGCAACAGCGAGCATATTTAGTTGCATTGCTTGTTGTTCCCGGTACGAGTACAACGCATGACCGAACGTAAGATAGTTTCTCCAGTTACCCGGTACTCTAATTATTTTGCTTCCCATTACGCCAGATTTTCGCCCTTACGCCAACGACTTACAACTGTGACTTTCAAAACAATTTCATGTATTCAGACACAAGATACTGTAATTATAGTTATGGTAGAGATGTTACTTGACTTTAAAGGCTGAGATTTTGAGTTCGTTGGAAGTCTGTTTTCAGTTTGGTTCTAAATAATTTTGGAAGATAATTATGCAAGTTCTCATTGAATTATATAATGCCGCTGACGACAGTCACTTGGCTTTCTGTTATAATAATATTTCTGAATGGTTTTTGATAAAACGAGCACATCAAATTTTTTATAGTCATAACTGCCACGAGCCGAGCCACGTGATGGTAAGTGGTCAACGTCACCCATGACATCAGTAACATGAAAAACTGATGCGTTCCGACCAAGAAATTTCTATTTTACGTTATTTCACATAGTCACTGAAACTATTTTCAGCTTGCTTCAGTAACATTATAATTTAGTTATTCAGTACATTCTACTCTCCTGGATACCAGAGATGTAAACGTCTCAGACTAATCTAATTTAAAATGTAAACATTTGAATAAGTAACTAGAAGTAAGTATTAATTAGTAATAGAGTTCGCAATAAAGAGAAGTACTTTGACCCGCTAGCGTATAGTTTCCTTACAGACTACAGTATAAGAATTAGCACTGGTCTTTTGCCTTTGATCTCCGAAGAATATCTTAGTACCCTCCTTCTAGAAACAATCTTTAGAGGAGTTTCTATTGCAGTGTTAGATAGCTAGTAATAAGTCAGCCCCCACTTTTGCCCTGACTGACAACGCGTCTGTGACACCTGTGGTGTAGCGGATGTGCATGGGCGGCAGTGCCCACTTACCATCGAGTTGTTCATCTGTTTGTTTATCGGCTATTAAGGTAAAAAAGCGAGTCTCCGTTTTCTTCTTCTGGGGGCAACGTGACCACGATGGCTTTATTGAGCAGCTCCATGAGTGGCGGTAATCATTTACTATGCGGCGGCCATGACATACGAGTATGTTTGATATATACGCTCGTTTGTCTGATATTGACATAAATAAATTTAATAACATTATTAATGGTATTATTTAGGGGAAAATTATATATTAATACACAGGTCGTCACCTGTATATTTTGAAGAATCACCGTATAGAGTTCGTGAGGCTGAGAGTTTTTATGGTGTTCTTTATGGTATTAGCGTCCGAGCGAGCTGGCGAGCTATATGATGGTAAGAGGTCAGCGTCGGCCATGGATTTTAGTTACAGAGAGAAAAGAAAGAAAGTACTGGCTCTCAAGTCCCAGCCGGAACACGAGTCGTGTGGCGAGGCTGACTCGAACTAGGGGTAGTCGCTAGTCAGACGGCCTTTACGGAAAGATCAGTATTAATATTAATAAGTTCCTATATTAGTTATACCTGGTTTGGTCTCAAGAAATATAATTTTTCAGTGCAGTCTTATTTTACTTCATGTTACGAATAACTGCGCTCGATTGCTTCTCTCTCTCAGCCGAGAGTATCCGGTAAATTAGTCATTTAATTTTGTCGACTTAAGTTTTCATCGAAATATTACGGGTGAAATTGAAATCGAAATGCGAAGGGTGATTTAATTATTTTCGTGGGAAAATGTCTTAACGCTCCGATTTCTTCCTTTCGCCTTTATTTGTAACATTACATCACACTATTGTATATTTCCTAATTCTTAGTAAGTAGACATTTTGTCACC
>DWLW01000036.1:0-12218 GCA_018251875.1 Lychnuchoides ozias
AGCACAATAAGTCATGCTAACCGCTATCAGTCATCTCGATAGTTCCCCTAAACTATATAATATAATCCTCACTGAAACAGCGTGGTACAGTAAACAGTACACATCTGACCAGCTCAGTAATCAGACGAGACAATGACTGGCATTGGGTACCCCCTGTGATATGTTATTGCGTATTACTGTTACGTTGCTAGAAAATAGTTTAGATTCAAATCCCTAATCCCCGTCAATGTGACGTCATTATTCTCAGTCCAGTTTTTGATCCATCTATGATGTTTGCAGTCCTATACCTGTTATCCGTACATGCGCCGTGGGAAGTCAATATCATCGATCTACTGTTTATTAACAAAAACAGTTCACTACGTGTTTAGTTTCAACCAGGCGTTTCGGTTCTGGCAGGATTCACAAAATACAGAATAAATTTGTCAAAGGCCGCTCCGCTCAGTTCAGCATCCGGCTCATATGAACGGTCAGGCGGAGAGTGATGCGTGAACACTTTAATTAATAATCTATGAACGGTGCATAGACGATATACACACGGAGCCCGTCGTCCGCGAGTGGCGCACCGCTCGAATGCAGAAATATAAACAGGTGCTTGGACGTACGACGAAACCCACGCCTTATGGAAGATATTAATTTAATCAAATTTGCATTTTGTACTTGTAAAACGATTTAATTAGAGATAACTAAGTGAAGACATTCTCAGCCAGTTAATCCTGAGGTGTTACAAAACAGCAATATATAAAAAAAAGTTTATTGCCGATCAATCATTTGTATAACTTAAAACAAAATATTTATTGCAAGTAGGGCAAAGTTGGAGTTGCGACAGTTGAGGACTTCCTAATCATCAACTGGTATTACGTACACTAGTAATTAGTTGTAAATGTAAGTTTATAAAAACGACAAACAATACAAACTAGTTTTATATGGAATTAGTTTACATTTGTTTTACTACAACTTCTACTTGTTTTGTATTTAATATGGCTTGTAAACAATATGTATGTATGTATGTCAAACACATTTACCTGCGTTACACCAATTGATACGATTCATTTCAATTGTTTCGCGATGACACGCGTAATGTATTAAAGAACCCACTTGCAACACAAAACAAGTAATGATGTAGGTAATGTAAATCCCTTCAGGGACGTCATGTGGGATGTTGTCTGTCGGCAGAGTGAACCTGAGTGCGGAGGAGCCGTCGTGGACGGTGCGCGGGCTGGAGTGGGACGTGCGGTTCCGGCTGGCCGCCGTGGCCGTCAACGGCAAGGGCCGCTCGCCGCCCGCGCGGCTCGACGACGTGCTGTTCAGGGACCCGGAGAAGCGGACGGGTGAGTCCAGTCTGCTGACCTCCCTATGCCAACGATAAACATACGTGTTAGTGTAGCTAGTACGTACGTGAAGGAGAAGGCACATCATATACGAATACATGAAGGAGCCAACGACACGGCAACAACACTTAATTACTTTTAACATAATCGACGTGCGAAGGAGTTTCCTCTGCCGTGTCATGTCTTCATATATGTAACAGTAGTGCTGTACCTATATTTGAAATTATGATTTTGAATTTCATTTCAATTACCTGAATCCTTTAACTTTACGATTTCATAACTTGACGGACCATTTCGGAATGAGAAAATGCAGTCTGAATTCTTTATCGTATATTTATTATTCTACTATTGATGTTAGGTATACTAACAGACAATTACGCAAACCTAAAAATCCTTAACAATACCACACTGAATCAAAGCGTTTTTATATATTATCCTGTATGATAAAATATATTCTGACCCTGTAATCGGAATCGTCCTGAGCTGGGTACTATCCGGCACCGAGGACATCGGTCAACAGATTGCACGACGCTGACGTCACAGTTACTTCTCCCTGTACTTCTACAATTAGAATAGATATACAATATTCATTGTCAGTTATCACTTGAACGTAAAGTTTAAGGTCACATTGGCCATCATTCGATTTAGCTAATATCCTCGCAACACGAACTAAACTCGATAAGCGGCGCCTGACTCGTAACATCGGACGATAACAATACAGCACTGTCTATAACTAGTTTTCCTAAATCACTCAGTGAAACTCGATTTGAAGGGTAGGGCTGAGTCCCGCGTGATCGGCGGCCGGCACTAAGTGGCGACGGGGGCCCTTATCCCGTTGGAATTATTAGCTTGCGAGAAAACATTAGGATCGTCGAAAAATATAAGTAATAAGGAAAAGTGGCGCCGCTTGAAGCCGACAACATCATCCAGCCTTATTGGAACGTAAACACCGCAACGAGGAACACCCAACAGGGCTAATTGTACACTAGCCTTTGAATAGCTTTATCTTGGAACTTTCATTTAAGTCAGATTTACTCAAGATGTGAATACATGATAACTCAAATAAAATTCATTCTATAAGTACTCGTAGCAATAAGGCACATTATGAGAGGTTCAATACTGGTTGCATTAGGACAGGTTGTGTTCAAACGAATGCCTGGCCCTGAACGTGGTGCTCAGTGGACTTATCTCGCTAACCCGGCGTGGTTAAAGGAGTACAGGCTTCTGGTGTGCTTCTCAAGTCCAGACCGAGAACTGATCACCGAACTGTCGCTCTAGTTTACATAATGTACACGCAGTAGCGCGTACGACAGATACATATCGTTGTGTCATACCAGATCTGTGTGCATCCATACATAAGATACAGTTTCGAGCGATGTTTTCCTTATATCGTAAGGATAACGTGTAATATTCTTATATCTTGGAAATTTGGTCATTACCTGCCAGCTTTGTGCCAAAATTTGCCAGTCAAACTGGCACGCTGCCTACTAAAGGTGCTCGTAGTGTGTAAGATCGTTAGCTTTGCGGAGAAAAAACTTGTAATAGAATAAGTCTGGCGGCGAGGTTACGTTCCAGCCCGTCGGCCGCTGGCGCCGCGTGGGCCCGCAGCCTCGAGATAATCCTATTTTAATTAAACGGCAATCCACCTCCGAGATTAATCAGCAGATTTAGACTCCGCCTTGCCCTCAATTTTACCCCGAGATTAAAGAACGTCACTATAATTATAGCTCCAATTATCTGTCACTGATAATATCTCGCCTCGAGGTAATCACTTATTTTTCTATGTCTGGATCTTGAGTATTATATCTAATGACAAGGAGATCCTATATCAGAATATTTCAACGGTAATGTTTCCAAAACAAATTGCGTACATATTATTACTTACCTAATTCAATAACATAAAAAAAAAAATTTTTGCTCTAAGAGGTTTCTAATAATACTCACATTAATTATAACATACATATATAGATGGTTCAAAAGGTGTTCCCTAATACTCTCACTTGATTTAAGTCCTGGATATTTTTTATGGTCGATTCTTTAGACTTTTATTCTATCCAAGAACTTTGTTTTAGTGACTCTCCACACAGACTTCATTCTAAAAGTATCGCGGCTTACTAATACTACTTAATACTCTCGGTGATACGTGATTTAGACATTGAAATTTTCAGGGGACACAGCTTATAGGTAAAGGAAATTAAAGTAAAGACGAATGCATGAAGGACCAGGAAATTATCGGGTCCGCGCGGCGTCCTCTCCTCATTGATAAAACACACCCTGGAATAAAACAGCAGTAGATGCAAAATATAACGAACATTCAATTCAATACCAACACTCAATACTTCACAATAATTCATTACGTTAGGTTTTTACGTTGTATAAGTCAATGCTTGACTACGATTCCACCTGGTGGTAAGTGGCAACGTAGTCTTAGGTGGTAAAGCGCAATGGCTCACAAACCACTTCCCAAAGCGTGATAGACTATGGTGTTAGAACCTGTCAGTAAGAGAAGACTCGATATCTAATTAGGTAGTGATGAGTATGACACGAAAAAAACAAAATGTTTTGTGTGTTACTATTATCGAAATAAATAAGTTTATTTGTAACTTAAAGAACATGTTGCATGTGTCTCAATAAACGAAACGAAGTAAACGGTCTGCTAACCACTCATTCATTACTTAGCGCAAGCCGCCAGAGCCGTGACGCACAAAGAGAGCGCACGCGCAGATGCGCGTATAAATCACCCGTGAACTTGGCGCCGATTCGATTTACTTCAGCCGTCGGCAGTCGTCCTTTTACTGAAATTGATTGAACCGATTGGTTTGGTTCTAAATTATGGCCTCGAAACATAAATAACTGATTTGTTTCTATAAATTCACACATATTTCAAAGATTTGTATACCGTGAGGGTGAGTAGCAGGTTCTAAAAATAACGGACTGTATTGTTTCCAGTTTATTACCTGACAGGAGAGGCATCGGTGCGTTTGTCAGAGAACCTGGTGCCTCCTCAAGTGACTTACTTATATAAATCATCCGTTGAAGACGCTGAGGCCTTTGATGAGCTGAATAAGTTATCTTAGGTAACCGATAGATATATTTTATGAACAGAAACGTGTTTCTGTTTGTTAATTGAAATCTAAAAACGCAGTTACAGCAACCACAGTATGATTTTTACCCAGCAGTAAAGGATAGGTAATTGGAATCAACCAAAAGCAATGTAGGCCTCTTATTTATATAATTGAGCAGGTTGACGTAATGTCGGTGTCAAATTACTCAGCTACCTGATTTACGCCGTAACAAGTATTACACAAACACCAAAGCTAAGATACAGAATGAAATATAGATTTAGTTTAATGTTGTCGTGTAAAGCGGTGTTAATGTTTTGACGGCGCGGCGTAAGTTAATAAAGTCTTGTATCGAATTGCATCTTTGCGCATCTGACGCTTTGACGAAACTCAATAAATATGAAGGTCTATTGGCTAATAAATACTCCGTTTAGTTGCAACAAACTCCATAATTAAGTAAAGTATGACTTCATTACTGACAGAAGCGAAGAGAAGACATTTTGTACGCTTTAAATTACTATAAGGTATGTCCTCGTTGTAGTTGAATATGGGTACAATATTCTTGTGAAAATTACAGTCTGTGGTAATTTACGTTTGTTGCCATTATTGTATATACATTTTTATGTATGAATATTTCTGCATGTTAATAGTTAAATAAGCATTTAGATAAATAAATATTCGAATCGTACACGCAACCAGGTCTTCCAAGCGGAAGACCAATGCTCAAACAGCAAGTCTATCACTCCAAAATTGCAGCAATTACTATACCCAAAATCTCTTCTTAGTCGTGCACTCTTAACGCAGCGGCTGTGGCCATGTGTCATGTCGTACATACCTACTCAAAATACAGAATATTAATGATGGACATTCCTCTTCCTTAGTTTGACGAAATAATCTATAATTTGAGGTTAAATGCTGAACTGGATTTGGTTGAGACCAATGTTTAAAGTCTCGAGCAAAGGCGCAAAAGTGCCAGCCTTTCAGTGCTTTATAGGATCCATTTTGAAGTGTGCGCAGGAATTACACGATATTATTCCACCATCCATGGAACGTCCAGGCGCACAGCGAGTATCCATCCCTGCGGACTGACGTACGTCGCGCTTCGCTTCGTCATTCGTTTTGCGTACCGCAAAGGAGTGGAATAGCTCGCATGCGTCTTATCATAATGTCAAGTCAAGAGTGAATAGGATTTTACTAAATGATTGCACCTTACCACCCAAGACTACATCACCACGTACCATCAGGTAGGATCGAGGCCAACAATTGACTTCTAACCTATAAAAAAATATTCCATTTGGTTACTTCATCACAAGTAAGGTAATCTATTTACGATGTGCATTGGATTGGATTTAAATTAAAGTAGGTATGTACCAGTGGCGTGGGAACGTTTTAATGATTTTTGTACTTACACAAATGACTATTTTACTACTTTTTATATTTACTAGTGTTTGCAAAATAGTGAACGTTAGTAACCTTTTTATATACTACTATTGCCGACTTAGGATTTCGTAATAATTTAAGATTTATTTTTAATGGTATGTTGACTACGACAAAATATATACTTTAGTACGTGGCAATTTATTAGTGATCCATTAATCCATCCAGTGCAGAGATCGCTAATCACTGAAAGCTTGGAGTATTGGTAGTATTCAGTATGTTACTATACTAAGAGTCACTATACTATTGATGATTATTCAAATGACAAAAACGTTTTCGAATTATTCACTCTGTATCTAGTTCCGCACATGGTAGGAAATATTACTGTAACATATGTGTACAATTATAAAGTTGTGCTGATGAGTTTCCTTCGCCATTACTTCTCATCCATGATAAAGAAGCACCTTTCCAAAACGGTGCATTATTGTATCAGTGATACCTACATGAATAAATGATTTTGAATTTTATGCCAATTATATGAGTTGTCGGAGGGACAAGAGGGCGGAGGGGGAGTTTTAGTGGGTATAAATCCCACGTAACCTGAGATCGAGGATCATGCAAAGATTTCCCCACCGTTATCAAAAAAAAAAGGAATCGGTGCTGTCTTTGCGTAAGTGACGTGTAAGGGTACCTTCGACGATGTCCCCTTGCGCGAGGCGCACGTGCCCCGGGGCGGCGGGCTCGTACGGCTGCAGGCACACGGCGGTGGCGCCGTGCTGCAGCGAGCTGGTGGTCGTGTCGGACGCAGTGCCCACGCCGCTCGAGTCCGAGATGATGTCGCTGGCGTCGCCAGCGCTCTTATCTGTCGACAGGCGCGGCGGGAAACGTCAGCGGCGGGCGCCCGGTGCGATGGTTTACCGCCATTTCATTTCATAACATCCTCATATCGGTGTGGGTAGGTGTAAAATTTATAAAGCGACGGTAACGTCAACTAAGTTTTCACCATCGGTTTTGTTTTTTTATATATGTCTCATATTTGTGTAAAGTTTACAGCGACAATTTATTTTACGCCACCATTTAACATAAAAATTGTGCTTGTAATAAACAATTTATTTACATGAAGTTCTTATACGAATAAAAGAGTTATATGATAATTTCAATTGACAGACAACGTATTCCATATTCAATAAAGTATACAAGATTAAATATAATTACATTAAAGGTAAACTAAACAGGGGAGGGGCATCCTAAAACACACGGCTCGAAAAGAATGAAGCGAAGAAGCGGATCGTGAAAACATCTATATTATTAACAAACCGTACATAGAACATGCAACGATGGGCTCGGTGGGGTGAGATGTGTGCATGGTGATGGTTGTCTGTCACGGCGACACGTGTCGCCACTGGCGCGCGCTACGGACCGGGATGAGTCGAATCGAATCCCACTAAACAATTTACGTGTACGTGTCCAGTTGGTCAAACATCGAGGCAGCGGACATTATGTTCAGCAACAGGTTATTAGACATGGTAAGTGCGTCATATTCAAAAGCGTGGCTGGTCACCACGTCTATGATGATATGGATAGGAGCTTGGAGCTATTCTCAGCATGCGAAGTTCTGTTTGCATCGTCTACTTTAGTGAACCTGGGTGTTTAACCTATGCGCCGACTTTACAAATTGCCCTCACAATACATTCGATTCGACCATCGAGTCCGTAGCTAACGCTAGTTTCAACGGGCGGTTACCTGAGGTGATTACCTGTGAGGATGCTGGCGTCGTCCTCGTGGCTTGGGTGGCTGGCGTCGCTGATGCTGGAGGACGCGGAGGAGAATGGACGTTCTAAGCTGCACGGGGAGTTCCCGGGGGGTCGCCGCAGTAGTGCGTCGAAGTCAGCCGGGATCCGGGTAGACGAGGCCAGCGACGAGCGGTCGCCGGCTGCCCACCACCCCCCCACTCCCACCCACCCCGCCGACCGTCTCTTCGGATTGTATCGAGGCGGCCCTCGGAACGGCACTGCAATCGTTTCGTTACCCAACCAAACTAATAAAAAAATCGTGCGCAAAAACAATTGATTGACGGTTAAAATAAATCAAAATAATGAGATTCAAAGTAACGAGATACTTCGCTGTCGTTGAATCGAACGAACACAAATCAATAAATAAACCAATCGTAATCGTGCTTCAACACAAACAAACGAATTCTACAACAAATACGTTATATTAACATACAATATTAACGATATCCAACAGTATAATACAGCTTTCATATATAATTCATAAATACATAATTTTACTTAGATTAATTATAATCAATTAATACCTCTTCTACTCTTAAGTGTAATTGTGCATGTCCGGGGTGTCTTAGTGTTTCGTGTTGCATGTTATAGATTACTGTGTATGTATTGTCCAATATACAACCATCACCATTATGAGAAGCAATGGAATAGAAACAGCTCGATATTATAATAGGTATATAGATAGAGATGAATGGCGACATGCATTCCCGTCTAGGGTACGATACTAAAGCGTGGTTATACTAAATAACTAAATTTTAAAGACAATATCATGTACCTTTCGCTAAAGCGTTAAGTTGCTGTAACATATAAAAATAATATAGTCAGTACAATTGGTTATAAAATACTCGCACATACAATACGGGCTGGGCTCCGGTAACGGTCGCCTGGTAGAAACGTGTGAAAAGGTAGCACCGAGTATGGCGAACGACGCCGGAGCACGACCAGTCACCTACAACTAAACACTGGCGTATCAGATCAACAGTTACAACAAGATTGACATCATTTATATAAGTAACATATGAAATTAAAAAAGCTATCCATTCCGATTCTAATCTCAAATTATCTTCTCTTATTTGATTGAAAAGATGTTGTTTTTGTGATTTCGGTAAAAGTTTATTTTTTTCACCTGAAGGCGTAGAACTGGATTCTCCAATAGAATCAGGTTTAATGGAACTATCATTGGATGGTGGCATTACTTTAAGTTCAGCTTTAGTTCTTATTCTGGATGCGACGTCATTTTCAGGGGATTTACTTTTCGGATCTGCACTTGTATCAAATCTTTGATAATCTGTATCTCGCGCCAATGAATCGACGGCCTTCGGCATTTGTATGTGACGATCTAAGCTTGGGCCAATTGGATTAATTACCGGTTTATGATTATTTTTCACTGCAGAGTCTCCTTCGCTATCTTTCGTAAGGTCAGTTATTTCTATAACAGAATCTTCTACATCATCTATGACAATGAGTTCTGGTATTTGTCTTGCTACTTTATTGTTTTCTACAAATCCAGTTTGTTTTGTTTCTAAGCTGTTTCTCAGTATACTTAAAATCCTTTTGTCGGCAGGTTGTACTCCATTATGGAGGTCCATATGTGGAAGATGTGGATGTAAATCTCTATTGTGGCTCGGAAGTTTTTGTATAACATGACGGCTATTAGTAGACGGATTCCTATTATGATAATTACCATGATAATCATTCATGTCCCGATGTATAGGTTCCATTGGATATGTATTATTAGAATATCTTTGACTCGCATGAGAGAGTTGTTCACTATACACATTAGATACTGCGGGTCGCTTTTGACCACTTTGATAGGCCTCTAAACGTTTGTGACTCGCATAGCTATAAACAGGCTGACTCATAAGGTCGCGTTGTTCTCTTGCAGACTGATTCATTCTTTCTATCCGACTATCTGCTGACCAGGTTTCATACCGAACCATTTTTTCCGGAATGTTACTAGCAATGGCCCCTGCAGGGCGCTTGCGCTCTTCTATTACATAATGTCGATCATTTCTTATCCTACTGTCTAAATGACGTTCGTCTACAAGTGGTTTAGTGAGATCTATTCGAGGGATATAATCTGCTCTGACAACTGGGCCGTTAAATTTACTTCGTTCAGGATATATTTGTTGACGAGATTCTCCAGGGTATGATTCTGCGATCGGTTGTGAGGAGTCATATCCGCCATTGTATCTAATAGGATGACCAGTTTGGGGAGTACTGTAGCTGTGACCCGGATTTCGCTCTCCTCTATATTGTGCGAAATCTGGTGCAAAATCTACCTTATGAGATGCAGCACAAGTAGATACAGAGGGAACGAGTCGATTACTTGCAGCAGTGCGTGATATTAACAAAGTTTTATTATCTGGTGTACCCGAGTCAACTACATCGTCTTGAGTCGTTGAAGAATCTGCTGTGTTTTTTACAGTTTTTACTGACAAATCAAGTGGAGATTCCCGTTTCTGTTTAGTTTGGTTCATTTCATTAACTATTGAAGTAACTGATACTGTCATTCTTGACTGTTGGCTGGGATATCCAGGTTTTATTGCCGATCGAGATGGCGACGATTGGACATGATTTGTGGATGAACAATCAAAGTTGCTTTTAGGAGTAGCCGCAGGTCGATATATAGATTTTGACGGTAAACTGGAACTGTTTTGAGCAACAGGTGTCGTTGGTGCACTCGGCGGAAACCTTACTGAGGACGTTGAAGGCGTCGGGTAGTGGTAGTTAGTTCTAGAATCGATACTCCTGGACTTACTATGGTAGTCCGTACGCGACGGAAGGCGAGCAACGTCGTGAGAATGAGATTGTGATGCAATCGGGACACGTTCCGGCTGTCTCGCCGCGTAATGTGCATTCAGGGCATCTATTGCATCATGTTTATATTGAGATTGATGATGGTGTGTTTCCATTCGATGAGACTGCATAGGTTGCGGTGCAGCTGGGGATCGATAACCAGAATAGACTTGTTGCGGATCATATTTCCGCTGAGGTAACGTAGCATGTCTATCATAATGAGAAGCTCTCGAGTACGATGATTCGCGACGCTGAATCGTCGAGTACGGTTGTGATGCTCGGCTATCGACGGGTGTGAGCCGTTGTTGGACCGCTTGAGGATGCAAAATTGGTGGAACACGATCATTATGAGGCGTCGGCGGTTGTGGTACTGGTATTGGGTAGCGATGAGTTGGCGGACTGTGTGCTGCAGTATCACGCAAGCGGGAAGGTGCGTGCTGCGGCATGGATCCAGACATACGTGCATACGTATTAGGAGTATTACGCACCGGCGCTGACGGTTGAGGGGAAGCTATCGGTGGACCACGTGAATTTCTACCGCCATCAGACAAATTTGATTCATATTGATAGCGTGAAAACTGTTCAGGCGGACGAGACGCAGAGTAAGGATCCGGTGGGCGCCCGGGTGCGAAATGATCGGGAGGTCTTGAGGTCGGTGTTTGCACACGATGTACAGGTGCTCGATACTGTGACTCCATCTGATGTTCCGTGGGTGTCGTAGGAGGATGTGGAGCATTAGAAGGTGGACGAGCCGGCGACGGGCAGGGAGCCGCGGGTGCGGGCGCCAGGGAAGGTTGAGTTCGAGCTGTAGGCTTACGTATTATATGTGATGGAGGCGAGAGAGCACTGACTGACTCCTCCTCGTCCTCGGGTTCAGGTTGCTCTCTGCGTTTCTCTGCCGCTTCCCGCATCACTGTTGCTTTATGTATGATGTGCGGTTCAGGCTCTAGCGGTTCAGAAGGGGGTCGAGGTGGAATCGACATACTCGGCGTAGACGGAGGAGCCGCGGCTGCAGAGGGGGGCCGAGAGGACGGAGCCGGTACTCCAGACAGAGCCGGAGTCCCTTCCTCCGCTGCTGGTACGCCTGAAGGCCACACAGATTGTCCGCTGCTCTCAGCTGCCTGTGTCGGTATCCCCATGAAAAACTGACGCGTCCCTTCCAGTACATTGCTGAAACTGACGTCCATACTACGCGTTCCGTGTCCGCTCCACCTGAAATACAAGAAATTTATAATTTAATATAAATAATCCACAACATTTTCAATATCAACATTCAATATGCCAGTAATAAAAAGAAAAAATATTCCATCGCCAAATTTATTTATTCGCTCCACAAGTAAGACATGATATAAAGTGATAGATTAAGGTGAACGACATGGAAGAATTATCAGACTGCGGGGTCGATGCCCGACAGCTGCCCTTGAAAGTACTTCACCCTCAGACTATACACAAGTACAATCAACCTACAGTAAGTAGGAGCTAAGCTTAGGAGTAACAAAACAAAGGAAATCGGATATCGTAATTAGGTAAAACATGACGATACATCAGATTCAATAAACAATACTGAAAAACAATCTTTAGTTTACATTTTAGACAAAACGTTTTATTTTGTTAAAAGTATTTCTATCTTTAATTGAATTATTTTATTTAGTGACCGCTTTTTTGTAGTCTATTCTAACGTGATCTAATTTTGTAATATAATACTTTACTAATGATTTTAAACTCATATTATCGTGGAATATACACATTTAAGTATGTTACAGGTACTCACGATTTGTATATTAGTATTTTGTTGGCTGGTATTTCGACCCAGTTGCATGGATCGTGGTCACGGTTTAACTGCAACTGAGTTGAAATAT
>DWLW01000037.1:0-12209 GCA_018251875.1 Lychnuchoides ozias
CATTCGAAAAATTATAAAAAAAAATTAGCATAATTTACAGCTAAGATTAATTATAACAAAATGCAATTTTTTTTTTGTCGTCAATGAAACAAGAGTTTAGGCTTATATACAATTAAAGTATCTCAACAGTATCATATTTTATCCGAAAGCTTAAACATTAGTGTATATTTCTTGAATCATCCGCATTTAGTTAAAACATACAAATTTCCTATACGTTATCTACGATCTACGTATAACATGTTACATACATAAGGTGCCAGCTAACTTTCATGTATGTAAGTGAACTACACAATTATCTAATTCAAATGTCGCTAGATAATGCTAGTAAATTTAATACTTTAATAAAGAATGGCCACTAGTTAATGGCACTATTCCAATACATTAATATGTGCAATGAAATTTGATTAATATTATGCTATGAGATAATATTGTTAAAACATTACATCGTTGATAACTTCAAATGGACATAAAATACGATATATTAAGTTCGGTATAAATATAAAAAGTTATTTTATAGACATCGAAAGCCACATGATACTTAACGTTTACTTTAGTACTTAACATGTATTTTTTTCGATTGACTTATGCATCGCAAATTTAAATGACTCTTTAAATATATTTTTTATATGAATATTTGACTACGACCAAGTGTAAAGGAACGTTTTTGCGATACAGTGTACATGTATCATGTCATGATATGAGACGATATGACGGTAAGTGATTTTGTACATTACGTGTTCCCCCAGCCGTTACACAGCACGTGAAATGATCAATGTAATAATGCTTAGCTCTGATTCCATAAATATACTTATTACCCTAATAACACTAATACTGAACAAAGCTACGTATTAAATGCTCTTACGGAGACATGATTCAAACAAATCCACACAAAAAGGAGCGACATGAACGTTATAATTCCAACATTGTAACCATCCTATTGTCTCTAAAGTCGTATATAAAACAATATCTATTATCATATTAAGAAATTCTTAAACGTCTATTGCATTGGTTAAATCTAATTATTGCCATAATGAAATAGAATGAGCGTCACCTATCAGTAACTAGTAATTACATCATTTCTCCAAGTTGGTCTTATGGTTGTAATGCACTATGAGTAGTTAATTTCCTTTATTATTTATATATTAATAAGCATATAGTGAATAATATAAGTTATACTTATGCTATGCATATGTCAAATTGCATTATGCTTGCATATTAAATTAAAAGTCATCTAAAACGACCGGTAAAAAGATTGTATCACTTGGTATCTCCAAATTTATACAGTACTTCTATAAGTAAACGGGTGTCATTATTTCAGAATGTAATGGAGACATTTCCCGAGATAGGGCAAATCTCATTGTGTCATGTCGACTTAATATTTAATTTTTATATTGTAACGTAAATTGAACACTTTGTATAATATGATATTGTGTGTGTATATATTTCTAATGTTAAATATAGGTATGTATAAATATAAAAAAAACAATATCAATTATAGTAAATCATTTGTATAGAGGCGAGCATTTGGCAAAAACAAGTAACGTAAGCCTATCGAAATATTTTATTGATTATTGCTTGCAAAGTCTTGTGAATTGAGTAAGATATAAGCTCTTTACTTCGGCTTTATCTATTATGCAGTCTATCTGTGGTCGAAAGAATATGTGCATAGTTTTAAAATTATTTTTTTAAGATGATTGACATAATGCACTTCGCACATATTCCATAGTCAACATCACGAATCAAATCTGAGTAAAGGTTGAATAAAGACAAAATATCACAACCTAGGTTTTCTGTCACATGTAACATTCATGAATGTTATTTATTTGTTATTAATGTTATAAAAGTAATGTGTTACTACTTTGTCGTTTTTACACCAACTATCAGGCCAAGTAAACACTTATCAATTAAACTAACTAATTTATGTATTGTATAAACACTACTTTTACTCATTTTATCAGTTGATTACATACAACGACAAGCAGATTAAATAACTTTGCAGAGGCACTGAGTAACATGAGTAAGTATATTATCTTTGCCATTTGATTTATGCAAGGGTTGCAGTACGAGTATATTGGTGCCTTATTTCTAAAAAGGTTTATCATTATTTAGCTCTTTACTCTAATTTCATGAAATTTTTGCATAAGGTAACTTACACCTGCGCTCACTTTGTCCTTCTCTGCAGTAGACGTCGCTGCAGCCGCTGGTGCTTCCGCTGTCTTCTCTTCAGCTTTTCTGTCTTTCAAAGCTTTTAAAAGTTTCCATTTACTACCAACAGGAGCATCTGATGTTGGTGGTGGCTCAGCAACTGGAGGGGGTTCTTGACTAATATCTGGCATCTCATCGTCATCTTCAAACTCGTCACCACTTTGTACTGGACTATCCGGACCTGACGTGACACCTGACCCAGAAGAAGCGTAAGATTTATCGTCATCCGACTCTTTTTCTGGAAATTCTTCATCACCTTTATCAGAAATAGTAGGAAATGATGTAACATCTTTCCAAGTTTCTTTTGATGGCGTTTCATCGTATTTGGTCTTAACTGTTGCAGTTTTAAGCTTAAGTTCTCTAAGCACAAACGACATCTTCTCTTTTAAATTTTCATCTGGTTCATTTGTTAACAGTTCCTCCATTTCTGGTTCTTCTGCCAAAGTCTGTTCTCTTTCAGCTTCTAATTGAGATTGATGTTCCATTTCTTCCAATTTTCTTAGCTCATAGCAATACCATTCATCTTCGGAGTCAATGCTGTCTTCAGTGCTTTGGCGCCTTGAAGATACTCTTGACCCACTTCTCCAAGAATGAGTACTTCTACTATCATCGTCTTCATGTTTATTGGGTATTTCCAAACTCTGTTGATGACGGGGTTGAAATTTATTTGTAATACCTCTATTACTCTGAATAGATGGACTACGTTCTTGATAAATACCAGACTCTTCAGGTGCCATACTACTTACAATCTCGGGAGCACTTGCTTTTCGTTGCCTCCTTTCTTTTACATTCGTTATATTTTCGCTCATTTCTTCTTGTAAACTCATTTCAAGTTTAGGAGGCGATACATCACCCGTTTGCTCATCAGGTTGCTCGTCAGATATCGATGAAGATTTGCGAAGTCGATACTTTCCTAGAGCTCGAGATACAGCAAACTCCTGGGAGCTTCCACTATATGATTTGTTGTTTTCACTTAAACCATCATCCGAAACTGCAGCTGCTTTTTTAACATCACCTACCGTAGCAAAAAGAGAGGCAGGTGACTGATTGTCCTCTTTTTCGTCCTCTTCAAAAAGATCAATGTTTGATATATCGGTGTCGATATCTAATTTCTCAAGTTCGTTAATATTGTCCTTTTTCATCTGACTTACACGAGCAAAATGAAAATCAATGTCATCACTTTTGTCTCTAGGAATAGCGCCGTTGGATGGATACCTTTCATTTTCTTCCAATATACATTCATCATCTTCTTCATCGTGAAAGTCTTCTGCTTCTTGTTGTAACTCTTGAATCATTTGTTGTTGTTCAACAATTTCCTGGTTGTTATTTTTTCTTTGTTTTGGTTTAGCTGGAACTTTTGCAAACATGTTGCCTTCATGAACTGAATCAGAAAACACACTATCGCTATCTTCAGACTGTGCACTAGAGCGACCACCCGACCATTCTGTTTCTGATGTTTCAGGATCTGATAATGATTGATGACTGGCTTGTTGTTTTCTTCTGGCCTTCTGCAGTAAACCAGACATAGAAGCAACTAAATGATATTTCTTTTTTCGTCTCTGGGCAGATAGTATCCTCTCTTTCAATGATTTTTCTTGTGGCTGCTGTTGTTGCTCTTCTTCCACGGAATCTACGCCAGATGGAAGGGAATGTGATCTATGCTTTTTTGGTAAATGTAGATCGGGCAACCAGTGACTCATAGATGACATAGCGGATTTTAATGAAGATGCCCGTTTTGGTTTTTTTGCTTGTTTATCTTGAGGTTTGCCTTTGAAATTAGAGGATATTGAAACATATCCTGATTCAGTAACTAATACTCCACTAGAGTCAACATATTGTTCTTTTCTTAATTTATTGTGATCTGTTACTTGTTTTTCATATCCTTCTTCATACATTACGTTACCATTTCGTTGATCATACTGCTGTTGTTTAAAATATTCCTGCTGTAACTGAGTCTGAAACTGTTTTCGTTCGGTTATATTTAGAGAATGCGATTTTAAACTAGAAGTTTCCATTGAACTGGTAGGTGATCTATTTCCTCCTTGCCATGAGAGTTGATCTTCGATTGAAGCTCGTTTTGGTAAGTCATATCGACTTGAAGTTGGATAGTATGATAAAGCATCGGTCAAATTTCCTGCTGGGTATGCCGAACGGTGACTAGTAACTTTATAGCCGTTTTGATAAAAGTGAGGATCATTTGCTCCCATCGTATTAGCTCTAGTAAGAGATTTTCTAGCAACATTTGCTGTTTGCATAACAACAGTCTGTGCATGATAACTAGGCTCCGGCGGAAACGAGTCAACTGATTGTTTTGTTAAAGGCTGTGAAATTTCATTTCTATCTAATAACTCGGAAAAACTTCCATCTTCTGATAACATTCCTCTCGGAGTACTATATACAGTTGTAAAAATTGGTTGTCTATTTCCGGCTACGGAATAAATTGATGGAGCATCGTTACTATAATAATATTCTCCAATATTGCTAATAGTGTTTTGGTTTAAATTTGTATAAGGGATTTCGTCCTTTATTAAACTATTATCTACTTCATCTTGTAATTTCGTTATATCTACTATTCCACTTATATTGTCACCTTGTCTAGAACTGTAGTCTCTTTTATGACTTTTATCTTCATAGGCATAAGAATCTACCAAGGTTTCTAAATATGGTTTACCATCAATTTCATAGGATATTTTTTGAGTTGATTGTGGTGAACATATCCTCATTTTATGCCCTTCGTGACTGCTATGAGTTACTCTGCTTGTTTTAGGTGAACCGGGGCTTTTTTCTAAACTAGACCAACCACTCATAGAGGAAAGTCCAGAATCCGATTTAGCTGCAACTATATTGGCAGCATCCCTTTTTACATGCTTAGGGGAAGTTTTAGGAGATTTTGGAGATCTTGGACTAAGACGCATGTTATCTCCTTGTATCCCAATACCCGCAGATAACACTGATTGATTTATGGACAGTTCATTATTATTTTCAATTGAAGAAAACATTTCCGCCCCATTAGGTGGTGCCGGAGGAGGTGGACTTGGTGATTTTCGTGATCTGTCACTTTCTTCAAAATCTAACCTGTTATCCACAGTTTCATCATATATTTCATGAATAGATAAAGGAGAATGTTGATCAGTTGTACCTTTGTACATTTCGTTTAAGGTGTGAGGTACACCTTTGGAGGCATAGTAGGATTTTCTTGGAATATCTGCTATTTGGTACGATGAACTGTATTCAAAGCGGTCTCTCGAAAGTGCACTAGGAGATTTTGATGATTTTGCAGCATTGATTTCAGCATTAGCAACCGCTGAACTATAAGCTAACCGACCCGTAACAGTTGTATAAGGTTCTGTGGTTGTTCTTTCAGGTACAAATTTTCTTCGAGGTGATAGTGTAGGTGGTAAAAAATCCATAGTTCTTTCAGGTGCCATATTTTCTGTAAGTGATAATCTCGATGGGGATTTGTCCCTTGAACTTTCTTTTGGCATAGTCAAAATAAAATCATCAAAACTTTTCATCATATCATTAATTTCCCAATTTTCACCACCGGTGTACATACTTTTCAGTTGTTCATTTATAATATTACCATCTTCAACCAGTGTTTTTGATTCAATGTCCCTATCATGTTTTGATGTTTTTTTAGTTTCTGGACTAAGAAGTCTAGTTTTCAAGTCTTTTAACTCTCTCGAATCTTTATGCAATTGAGTTGTCAGCCTATCTAATTCATGTAATTTATCTACTGTGATTTGATCTATAGTACTTAATGTAGACAAATGCACTAAATCTCTTTCACTTATACCAGGTCCACCTTGTAAACCGCGATAATCTTTATAATCTGTCGAACTATAAATTTGTCTGGAAGTTGTAGGCATAATTTCTATTTCCGGTTCTTCTGGTGCTTCCCAAATCATATCCAACTGAGAAGATGGCCTAGAAGTCTCTTCACAAACAAGATCGTCACGATAAGCCTGATTTAAACTTCTGTAGAAAGCTTCGTTAGATTCCATCATTTCTTCTTGTTGATCTAATAATACCGCTGTTCTTCCTATATCCAATCCTTCTTCTATACCATCTTCAATAGTACCATTGCCTAGTATTTCTCTTATTACCTCAAGTCTTGTTATAGGATCTCTTGAGGTAGCCGTGCGACACGTGTAAAAATCAAGTAAAGTTGATATTACACCTTGTTGGTCAGCTAGTAGGGCCTCTAATCTCTCCAATCTTTCCCACATTCTGACATACTCTTGGCTGAGCAGGTCCAATGCTCGCCATGCATACTTCAGTTCAGTTTCGAGAATATTAAGGCGTGTGCCGAGACGTTCCATGTAATCACTGATGATGTAATCGCCAGAGTAGGGAGGCAGGTCTGGGGGTAACGAAAGGGAACCACAGTCGTCCATATCGACCTCGACACCCCCACTCCCGCCGCCCTCGCTTTCCTCCATCGCGCCGCTTGCGACACCCCCAGCATTGTCGTGAATTTCGCGCATAATCTTCGGTTCGGATAGTAGGTGGAACATAACATTCCTCACTATGAGTCATCCCATATCGTTTTCCTTTTAACACTTCCTACATGAAACTGTCCTCTGTCACTGACAGTTATTTTAGAATTCATTGTACCACTTTTTATTCACCACATATTGTTTAACTATAATCACTTTCTACATAAACTATATTTGTTTCAACTCACTAGGTATACTTTGTACTTCGACGGAATGAACTTGGTAATTTAACATCAAAAATATATTTTGATAAATATTAAATATAACTTCTCTGTGAAAAAAAAAAGCTGTATTAGTAACAGTTGCGGGAAGACATCACTAGTATGATCATAATATTTAGTTAGTACCATTATGAACATATTAGTGAAGGGAATTTTACCTCGTAGGAACATGTAAACTTCCATTTTTTAATATTGCTAAGCAAATATTAAAATTTAATTGAAAGTTAAGCTTTCAGAGATATAAGTTGACACGTTCCTTTTGGAGGCAGCTAAGCGGTTCGTATATGATTCCACATGAGCAAACACGACAGAGGTGGAAGGCGTCACCCTCTAGGGAAAGGGAACGGAATGGAGGGATAAAGAGGGCTCCACCACCGCTTCGCTTAAATTTTTGAAAGGGAACGCACGGTTGCGACGGTATAGGGTATGATTCACTGAGTGGTAAACAAAACTTCTATGTGAATGAACTTGTCGAGTAAAATTACTTTTCTTTTTAAGTTTATTATTCCAAAAAAATATTAAATTTTTATTTATTTAGTAGTATCTTATTAGAAAACGTTATGTTACATAAGTTTTATTTTAGGAACGCACTTTACGTACATTAGCTGTACATTAAACAAAAGGGTGTTTCTACTGAAACTACTACTTTACAGGATACTATCCTGTAAACATACAGGGCTTATCTCAAACACCAAATATTTTGATTACTCTACGAAACACGGCCCTAATTCGGTATCGGATTTCGATAAACTCTGCTAAGTTTGAACAAGTTGCTTCAAATCTATATCATACAATGTTATGGCTACGCTTAGGGAACACAAACTTCCAATACCCTGAGCACTTTATACAAAATTATAAGTATAAAGGTTCACTTTAAACTAATCCAATTGATGTCGCGATTCCGGGAATGTCATTCAGTTAATAACGTGGAAATTTTATTATCACTAATCAGTTCAGACATGAAGAAAGACTAAACACTAATTGCATTATGATATATTATTATAATTCCTAAAATTACCGAACCGTTTACTACCTCAAGACGCAAGTTCCGTTAAACGAAGTCTCAATTTAACTTTGCTGAGGCGTAAATGTCTTAATTTAGGTCTTTACGAGCGATGCAAAGCAATATATAAGTAATTGGCTTTCTTCACACAATGGTCGAAGGGACCTTGTTTGTAACGAGCGAGAAAAGTTTATTGAATTTAGCAGTTGAGTAGGATGGAAAAGTTTAATTATAAATTACACTGAACTGTTTAAGTATAATATTTGTTTAAATAGCAATTCTAACATTTATTTTTTTTATCTGCACGGCTTAGTACAAAACTAACTGGAGATCTAACGACACAAGCCAGTAATAAAAACAATTGTTCCTCAGCCATCTCATTTGTATTAAATGTTATTTATAACGGTCTTATCAATTAAATAGCGACATCTTCATGGAAATTTATTCTTAATATAATTTTAACGGGAGTGCACGGTTATAAACGAAATTAATATTTTTTACGAAAAGAATAATAATGGTACTGTATCGTATATTAAAAAAAAAATATTTTGTTGGTGAAGAAATTTTAGGAGTGAAGTCAGTAAATAAGTTTTTATAAGCGATTGAAGAACGTATAGGAACTGTTGAAAGTTTAATAATTTCGATAGTACTGTCACGATATATGTAATAAATAATAAAAGCTTTCTTAGCTTCGCTTTATCTTCGCAAATAAATACCCTAGTACGCCATTAAGCCACAGGACATAAACGTACGCAGGCAAACAGACAAACTGGCGACATCAAAGCCGAAGAGCGTAAAGTTTTCTGGAATGGCAATCTCCGATTGAAACGGCTGGATACCAGCCAAAACTGGTAAACTTTTACTCGACGCTAATTGGATTTGTAGCCAGCCACACTGTATGAAAAAAGTATGATAATTTTTTCAGATGATGCTTCGTGAGAAGAGGGTTTCTCCCCCAACCTACTTTGCATAAAGTTTTCACTTTGTGCCAGCGTTTTAATAAAGATGGCATTTGTAGTTGTTTCACACTATTTACACTTTTTATGTGCTTCCAGAAATCCTATTTTTTTATGTTTAAGTCAACATCGCTATTTACATAGTTTTATACACACATCTAAATAGTATTCAATAGCAACGACGATTAATTAACGTTACTCCACACTACATACAAGTCAATATTCTAAGCCACCCCAATACAGATAAAAATTGGAACGCAATCTATGTGCACTTATTTTTGATTCAAATTGTATTTGTTAATTTGTCTGTAACACTAAAGAGTTTCTGCTCAGGTTTAAATTATTCAGTAGCATTTCGTACTACTAAAATTGTAACAGAATCACAATATATTCCAAACTCTGTGCACACGAAGTTTCAACAACTTAGTCTATGCTGTTACTAGTATTTCCGGGATGCTGCTTCTAAAGTGCGCCTTTGTAATCTAATTCTTGTTCTCGGGGACTACACATTGCGCTATACAGCACTGGTTCATTAGATAGCTTGTATCTTTTAAATAGGATGTGACAAATAGGTGGAACAGTACCTTGCTTGATTTGACTGAAGTAGTACAATCAGCATATCTGATATTTTTGATAATAACAAGCGTTGCGTTTCATTTCAAATAACTCGCTGTTCAAATTATAACTTATATAGTGGCAGTGGTGATGTTAACTTGATTAATTTTCTTTATAGATATGGGACGGGACTATAATATAACAGATTTTACATATTTAATCAGAGGGAACTGATTCCAAAATCAGAACTCACGCTTTTCTGAAAACATAGATACAGTCTTGAACTTACAGAGTTGTAAGTTGAATTATACAGTATCTATTATTGTTATTATATTTCTTGTTAAGAGTTTATGTCTTCATAATCTACATGTTCATAATATAATTATAAATCTTGCCAAAGAATTTGACAAGTCTGGACCGAATAAATTGCGACATCTTCATTGAAGCTCATAAAAATTTTAGCTTCAATAAATTATTAATAACCCTTGCTTCAGGGCAAGAAAACATCGTGATGAAACCTGCATACCCGTGAGTTTTCCGCCATGTTCTCAAAGGTATTGTGAAGTCTGCCAATCCGCACTCGGCCAGCGTGATCGGACTATGGCCTACACCACTCACATTTTGGGAGGAGACCCGAGCCCAGTAGTGGGACAATTATGAGTTGTAACAGTTTAATATTATGATAATTCCGAATACCCGAATAAACTTTCATCATAAAATGTTAGTGTTGGATCTGAAATCTGACACGTATCTCATATACCGCAAGCTCTAAATATTACTGTAATATAAAATATAGCACGTATTTCACACTGCCAACACAAAATATGTGTTTAATAAATTGACCCAATAACTAAAACGTACAGACTTTTGATCATAAAAACAAGAGCCAACACAAAATATCTGTGTTTAATAAATTGACCCAATAACTAAAACGTACAGACGTTTGATCATAAAAACAAGAGTATATAGATAGGATCTTACTAAGTTAGTTAGTGCGCATTGTCACCCCAGACTGCATCTTCGCTTACCACTAGGCAGTTGTGGTCAAGCATTAAGTTAGACCAGAATAAAAAAAATGCATTTAAAAAAAATATGTCACAACAAGAAATGCATTAATAGTTCATTCATAGCATACATTATTATTATTCCCAACGAATATATGCTAACCCTGTGCAAATTAAATTACACGATATATTTTTCATATTACCTATTGGAATTTACAAGTAATAATATTGTTATGTTGAATACTTATTTATCGGCTCAGTTCAATGGATCATGATAACAGCAATAATGTGAGATTTTACTTATCGCATACGAATACATTTGTGAAATTGATTTCAAATAGAGCTGTAGTTCGAATATATCGATTTCTTATACATATTATATTACTATCACTCTTTATTGTACACTAAGATCTCAGAAGATTACAAGAAAATATCACATACAATACAAAAAGTATAACAATAAAAGCGGTTTCTTCCTGACAACCTTTAGACGGAAGGCAAAGATAGAATGAGAAAAGAACATGAGGTGTATGAAAACAAAATCATAAAAATTGCGAACTTTAACTAAATAAAGATTATTATTATTAGATACATAAATTTATCTAAATAGATAGTAGTCCAATAGATATTGTGTCTACAGCTGGATGATGATTTCAAATATTTTATTTACAAATAATTACCGCCTAATAAAGGGTATGTTGATGACCTCGTAACCCAGTTGGTGGTGACCTTGCCCACCGAGCGAGGGGTCCCCGGTTCGATTCCCGGCCGGGACAAACCTTTATGTGACAGATAAATGTCTGTTCTCGGGTTATGGGTGCTTGTTATGTGTAATTTGTGTATGTTAATGCCACCCGTGATACAGAGATTCCTAGTGCGGAGGTGTGAGTGTGTAACTGTTAAAAAAAAAAAAAAAAAACATTACACCTTATTTAACACCATATGCAAATAAATTATGTGTAGTCATCATACATGCTGAACATTAATAAGGCTGTTCCACAAAACAAAATTTCGTTATCAATAATGGCACCTTATAGCGGTAGTATTATAAAATAAGATTTTATTAAAAAAATATTTAGAAAAAAGAAAGGCAAAGCAAATAATAGTAGGTTCGTTATTGAACCCTAATAAACATGCCTGTCAGATAAGCACATGGAGGCAACAAGATTATATCTCACTATGCTAAATTGCCCGAAGGATTCGAAATTGACAGCATGAAACCCTTCCCATTTATTATTGGCAAACGCTAAAGGAAAGGCCGATCGTAAGTCAATCAACCGCTGAAATATTCAGAAAAAGAATAGCGAGTACAATTTTTGCGGTAATCGAAAACGGTTTCAATCATCGCAACGATGAATTCCGCAACAATGTTTGCCAAGAACCAGTATTTGGCTACGTCGCATCTGTTGGTGGTACATAGTTCAGGATTACTATAAAAAGTGGCAGTTAAAAGAATGCAGCTGTTGGCAAGTGCTCAAACGCGGGCACAGATGTTGCACTTTATGCAGTCTATGACTGAAGATTGTTTCGTAACCGGTCGTGGTTTAATGAACTCGAGCCATTTGACATCTTGCGAAGTTACGTCACGATACAACGCGTGAACTATTGGGTCACAGTTTAGCACACGAGTCTTTCTTTAATAAATTTACCGTGACCTCTGAAGTCGTATTGTGTGACAAATAGACATGGTAAACAGTTGAAGTTTGCGCAATTTTATACTTGTAAACTCATAACTTGTTAATGTATGGTGTTCATTATAATATTAT
>DWLW01000038.1:0-12179 GCA_018251875.1 Lychnuchoides ozias
TATTTATCATTGAGTTATTGCTAGCCTTAATCCCATTTATCTCCTATATTAGGCACATCTCACAAAGTAGCACACTGCCTACTAACCATCACGTGACTCGTCTTGTCGATTGCCGGCAATTTCCATTAAACAAGAAAACAGCGTCATAGAGATGACATAGGTCTAAACTCCCCCATAAATGATTGCTGATGATGAGAAGTCCGACGTACTTGTGTGATGAATGAAAACAATCGTAATCAATTGTAGTAGCACAGATTCTTAAGTGACTGGTTGGGGAAACCCATATTTAGATACCGAGTAATACAGGCCTTACACTTCTGGAGTTGCGGAGATCCATAATTCAATACGGCTGCAACGGACGCATACGCTAATAGTGATACTTGCAAAAGGCCGTGAAAAAGGAGAAACATTTATACACGAACGAAAAAATAAGAAAGAAATAAATAGCCATTGGAATTGCTGGTTTCAATTTATAAAAAAAAAATTTTAGATGCAACTATGTTGCAGTGCATCTCAATGGAATGTCAGTAACGTCAAAGTGATCGAAATCGGACTAAAAACTAACCGGATAACCCTTTGACCCGCAACGTATACGGCTTGATAAGTGCGCGGACAACGAGACAAAGTCGAGGCCATTAACCCCGGCTATCAGCTGACGACATCGCGCAACTGCGAGAGAATTATCTTTCACGCTGTATTTCGGTCGTTATACTATCGCCCTTTATTACCGCCACGGGTACCCTATATTAGCATTTCCGACTGCTAAGCATTTCATCGTCTTTAAGCTATTTGCTTATTGATACATTTTAAAGAGCAGTGATAGCCTAGTGGTTGAATGTCGGTCTCTCACACGGTCGCTCCCTAGATCGAATCCCGCACAAATCAAATTTTTCAAAGTTATGTGCGTATTAAAAGATGATTATCATTTGCTTCGATGAAAGAAACAATTATGAGGAAACCTGCGTACCTGTGGTTCTCCGTAAAGTTCTCAAAGTCACGTGATGTTTGTCAATCCTCACTTGGTCAGCATGGTAGACTATGGCCTATACCCCTCACATAGTGAAAGGAGACACGAGCCCAGCAGTGGGATAATTATACGTTGAAATTATGAAGATGATAATATTTTAAAGTAAATTAAATAAAGTATTTTATCACAACTCGATAAACGAGTAGACGTTCGACCTGATGGTAAGTGGTCACTACTGCCCATGGACTTCCGTAACACTAATGCTGACTTATGACCTTCAAATAGGCTTCAATTGAAGGCACTAACGCCTCGTTGATAAACCAGCAGGGGGTTCCACAAGCGGCAGTTTGGCTTATAATCAATATCTCTACATCTTGTAATATCCTACAACTTCTAATATATATTTAGTATACTTAACACTAATAAAAAGGAACAATTGTTGGGTAATAACAAAAAGATTAAACAGTATATTTGTGTATGGTTTATGCTTATAGTAAGCAACTTTTATCATCTTTCGTACAATAAACAGTATTGACGTAAATATTTGATGTTCAATACATTTTCGCTGTTTACTTAACTGCCCATAAGTTTTCTTGCCAGACAACCGACAGTCTGCCGATAATAATGCTTTTAGCATTAAGTCAGCGTAATACAGTATGTATGGTTCAATATATGTAGTTTAAATAAAGAAATATATAGTGTAGTGAATATAACTAGTCTGACCTTAAGTAATGTTACAAATTCCAATTTTCTTTTTCTCTATTTAAATTTGGAAAGCATTAATTATTTTCCAAACTACGATCATTTCCCGCCATTACACATAAATATATTTATTGAAGTTAGAATTAAAATGCAATATGTTATGGAATGTTAAAGAAAACAGAATTGCCGTAATCGCATTGCGCAATGTAATTACGGAACTGACAGTGATTATCAAGTCACTTCAGAATCTTGTTATCGGCCATATGAACGATTCTCGTACTATTCACAGGTATTCCAACACTTCCCCTGTCGAAGACTATAAAAGACCAGGACGGCAACGTGCTATTTGAACTACAAAGACCCTTAACGCTGTTAAAGCCAGAATTCGCCGAAATCTTATAAGGAAACCAAAACATTATCGGGAGAAATAATATATCCCATAAGACTGTCGCGTATGATCAAACAAGATCTGAGGATCGATGCTTGTCGATACACAGGCCATGCCCTTAATCAATCCCTACCGTTAAAGAGAGTATAACAATCAAAATACTTGCTGTCGCGATACTCAGGCATTACATACATATATGTTATTAGATACAGAAATATCCCCTTTACTTATAAAAAATATTTACGATTCAAGAATTTAAAAAATAATTATAAAATTCTACAACAAGCTAAAAACAAAGTATTAAATTCATTGGCATAAAAAAACTTCGCAAATGGTCATAAAGACTCGTGGTAATCATTTTCCTTTAGACATGGTTTGGTGAAGCATCTCTTAACATGATGTCACAAAAATTCATTTTTGTACAGAAGGAGTGAAGACGTTAGCTAGACATCATCATCATCATCATTGTATCGTCATCATCACAGCACATAATAAGAGGACATGATGTGCTCTGAATTTTGGGACGACATTAAGTCTCTAAAGAAATCTCTAGAGTAAGCTGCGCTGTGTATGAAACCGCCATGAAAACACTGCTTAAATTCGTGATCAGACAAAATAAACGTCTGTAGCAAAACCCACAGCAGGTCATTTCGAATATAATTATTCATTATTTATAGCCGAGACTTAAATATACACATTGTATATAAGGTTTTTCAGGTTACTTTATTTCATAATAAATAATGCATTTTCATTTGTGGCATAATAGAACTTATAGTATGACTAGTATCCGGCCATGGAAAACCCACTGCTCAATTTTTTTTAGAAATCAATTATCACTTGTTTTGGTAAACATCGTGAGAAAACCTGCGTACCTAAGAGTTCGCTCCGTAATGTTCTGAAATGGGTGTTAGTTCTTTTTAGAGCTAAGAAACGATTAAAAGATTCGAGTTTGTTTTTGTTTTGCGAAAATGTATAGCTTACGAGTGTTGTACGCAATTGTACACTCGTCATAATATTTGCCTCGTCATAATATTAGTGATATCGGGACTACACTATTCCAAAATAATTTATCAGGGCTACATATCGAGATAATAGTATCGTAATAGACAGTTTATTAGTTAAAGTCGTATCGTGTCATGTGTGAAATTTTTATTGGCCTTCATATATCATTACATTACAAACATCGGCACGGGCGAGCGTCCGCGCAGGTACGGTTCGTACGGAGCGCAAATATCGCGACCTACTTCGCGCAGCCGCCTCCGCGCGTGGTATCGCACTGCTAAAAATAGACGAAATATTGAGAAAGCCACGACAGCCAACATATCGCTTTGTTCACAACATTGTTTGTATCGATCTTTTTTCCGATGAACAACTTTGGAATCGCTAAATATCTAGTAGCCGTTATTATATATACATTTACGACATTCTTCCTCCCACACTCATTGACTCTACAAATAACTGTTTTCTACAAGACTTATTGTCGTTTCGCGAAACCTATTAATTGTGTAGGCTGTCGAAGTTATGTCCTCTCAAAATGCAGACACGACTCCATTAATTATGATTTTTTACTTTATTATGTAAACCAATTCTTATTAGATCAGTTTTCATTCACAAGCCTGGGTGACCCGTCCGATGCGACATCGTCGGCGATCGGCGGTGTCGAAATTTACTCAAGTGAGCACTCGTACACGATTTAAAAACTCGTCCTCGTAGGCCTTGAAGCACTTGGCAACATGCCACACCCATACAGACAAAGTAGAAAATGTTATGGATCACTCGAATAAACTTCCTAATTAACTCCTAATTGGATTAGAGGTATAACATGTCAGTATTACACCATTCCTTCCAAACATCTACAGCCAGCAAGAGAATCTGACAATCAGCGAACCGTTTTAAAATCCAGGTGTTCAACGAACTGATCAAGAAACAATAAAATAAACCAGCGTGTCGGCACTTCCGCGTATCAACGTAACGTCTTTATCAAGATAAAATGGTGACATTGAAAAACGCTAACACGGTAAGTACTTCCTTTTGCCACAAGCACCTTCGAAACGAACAGTTTGTATTTTCGTAATTTTGTATACCTACCTATTTACACTACACTGATAATAAATAAGGTTACGACGTGCCGTGAGCATATTGGGGGCGCCATCAAATAACTAACGGTACACGTCATTCCAGCGACAACTCGCAGCTTGGTCAAACAAAAAAGGAGATAATCGCAAGCAATTTAAATTAACTTATAGAAAATAGGCTGCACAAAAGCACGGCACCGCAATCCGGTTTCCTTCCACGTATGCGATCTCGCTCGTAAGTCTTGGTATTTTACCTCGCGAGAATTGGAGGAGCGACGCTGCCAGCTAACTCGACACGACGACGTATTGCCAGCAGCCAGCACAACACTCACGAACCACTCACAAGTCACACAACACCTGTTTCAGTCACTTCCTAACCTGAACAACACTGATTGCTGTGGGGCCCTTTGTTAAGTTTTTGCTGATGTCTATAGTTGTTCGCTGGGAACACACGTATCAAAAGTCGAATGTTATCACTGACGACAACCGACACATGCGTTCACGATTGCGACTCGTAATAGACTGCTAGTAGAGCCAGAACGAGACTCGGCCGACAGCGGGCCGATTGGACCTGGGAGGGAAGGGGGGCATCGCATCGAGGTCTCGTTCGCTCTCGCATCGCAAGGCTCACGTAATCACGTCCAGACAGAGTAGGGGGCGCGAAGGCGACCGATAGGTTCCGAATTGAGCCGAGGAGCACCCGCTAATCCCGCTATCATCGTCGTTCGTTAGAGCTACGGTACCGAGACACGGAGGGCGTGACGTTTCGGTAACGTGCGTGCATCGGACGCCAGCCCTCGGCCTTCCTCAGCGCTGTGCACGTCACTGGATAACGACGAGGATATGGAGGACATCCAATCTAATGAGACTAATAATAAATAACGGATCCTGATCGGAGATTTAATTGAATTTCTAATAATAAGAATGTTCGTGGTAAAAGTACCTTAACAATTTGACCTTATCACGAGTTTACTTGAATGAAAGATACGTAGTGATATTTTTAAAACAGCTGATAATTTTTGTCGACTCTACATCGTAGTTAGCATTGAATAATAAATTGATTGTCGGGCGAAGTTATATTGCGTTGCTTTTTAATATTCCTTTCTGTCGGAAAAGTTAATGTCAGATATAAACTTTTGATTTTCCAGTGCAGAACTTAATTTAATTCAACTTGATGAAATGTTTTTTAGAATCTACATCAAGAAAAGAGCTTAATTTGGGTTACCATGATCGTTTAAGATTTTTATGAGCTACTAATTTCTACTTACCTTTGACGATACTCGAATTAAACTTGTTAAAAAAGGTATTCAGAGTGAACTTAGTTTAGATTACATCCTGATATGAATGTTCTAAACTTAGATACATTTGTTATTCTTAGCCTATCATTATTCATATTAAAATAAAGCACAAAAGCGGTTCCAGGAAACTGGAATCACCGTTGTTACAAGCTGGGATCGCGATTTCCAATTACTTTAAAAAATTTAATATATTTATAGATAATAATTGTAATAGTAGCAATTATTGTAACTAACTCATTGCTTATCCTTTGTTTTCACTTTGGAGTCTATCTCAAGATGCACACGCTGACGTCTTAATAAAGCCGATGATAGCTAGGTACTGTCTCTCGAGACATTAGGGTAGGACATAGAAATAGTATTGTTATTACTATTAACATATATATTTTTTTATAGTTATTAATTTAGGGACTTGATATTTTTAATTCTTTACTTTCGTTAAGTGAGATATTGGTTCCTTAACGAAATATAACATTACATTTCATTTCATACGTCATCAAGATTGCACGACATCAGATATTAGTATTTCATATATTTGTAGTGTGGTACGTACGCCCGCTTCGTGGCGACTATAGCTGGAGAGCACCGGGAAGTAACTGGATGTGGAAAGCCGAAAGTCGGGTCAAGTGGCACGCCTTGGGAGACGCCTATGTCCAGCACTGGACTGTAGTTGCCGTATGATGACGATGATACTGCATCGCAATCATGCCAGCTATAAACGTACCCAAATTTAAGGATAGATTGTAAAAACTACATACAGTATTTACGGGCGTTTATTCAGCAGATAATTCGGGCTATTTTCGGGCTATGTTTTATCATCATAACCTATAATAATTGCACGGCTGGGCTCGGGTCTCCTCTAACGATGTGTGGAGTTCAGGCAATTGTCCGCCACGCTGGGCAAATGTGGGTTGGTGGTCTATGTTGGATGTGTGTGAACATCAATATGATTCAAAAGATACTCTCGTCCTTCATAGCCTTCAAGCTCTTCTAGATGTTTTAAACGATAATCTTAATCAGCTGTAACTTATCTTTTACTAGTCACGTAATACTTTATTACTACTACTTAGTATCATGCATGTTTTAGTTGTAAACTTCAAGATACGTACGTTCAATCTCGTCTTGCCTGTCCCAGAATTGTATTGTATCATCAGTTAGACCATTGCGTACAGCGATCACTCTAGCGTTAAAAATCCGTTATGTATAAAGCAATTTGCATCAAACAAAAAACTTGAACATAGAGGAAATTTCTCCACGGGCAAAGTTTTTGCTTAGCTACTCACGCTTGGATCGCGTTCCGCAAGGCGACCTGCGTTTAATTTAGCGTGTGCGTGAAAAAGACGCAGTTAATAATTCAAATAGTTGCATCTCGCTCTGGTGGCTGTGGCTGAAATGCTTGAATGGTTTCATAGCGTCTGCTAGCTCGCGATACTTACAGATTCTCTCGACTTTCTTTGGGAGCGCGAGTTCGCACAACTTTCCGAGCCATTGTTCTCTGCGTTACACGTGTGAGAACTTTTGTTTTTGTTTTGTTTCCATGTGATTTTCTAAACCACGTGTGACGACATTTGTGTACCATTTTTAAAACGTTATAGTCGCTAAGAAACGTTTTTGTTTTAATTTAACTGACACGCGGAATATTATTAGATCAGTACAAGCTTAATATTTCTCGTTTAACTCTATAAAGGTGTAGTTTGATGTTGTTTTGTTAGTACAAATATATTTTAAAATATCATGGATAAAATTGTATGTAATGGAAATGTAAGCAACAAAGGTTGTTTGTTTTCGCATTGGTTTAGAACATAATATTGCTGTAGTTATAAATGTAATAAATAGCAAATTAGATTAAATCATACATCACCATCATCATCATCATCACAAACCATAATTGTCCCACTGCTGGGCTCGGGTCTACTCTCACAATGAGAAGGGTATATATATAGTCCACCACGTTGGCCAAGTGCGGATTGGCAGACTTCACACACCTTCGAGAATTTGATGAAGAACTCTCAGGTATGAAGGTTTCCTTAAATCATACATTGTCCAGCAATTAAGCCTACGAAGAGAAACGTAGCCTAAAATCAAGACGAGATATACCACGCCACGGTGATCACATACCGTCAGCTACCGATATAAAAAACCAAGTCAGGCCTATATTTTTTTTCATAAGTTATTGCTGTGGTAAATTATAAACAGCAGATGCCTTGTGTAACAGTGAGGTTGACCATTGTAAGGTTGTAGAATACCGTATATGATCAACGACTTTCGATATTCTCTTTTATCATCGTCTTATTGTAACACGGATATTCGACGTATTGACAGATATTAATAAAACAGACGCTCTGCACAGCCTTGTGAAAATTAACTTCATTGTCTACGTTATACATATTAAAGAGAATATGCGGGTATTTCTATAACCTTTTAACGCGCGCGCGGTATACCTAACCGTGCTCATTAAAGTATAATGGTGGGTCAAGGTTATATAGGTACTCGGTTTTAGCGTACTAAGCAAAGTGCTTTCGGGGAGATAACTGTATAATTAGGATATAATTTGTTTCCCACGTGAAGGGATCTCGGGGTCGAGTGTGGTAAAAGCTGACTTCTGAATGTTAATACTCATATTACGACCCCGGGAAGACGTGCCTTCAATAAAAGCGAATAAATAATGGGAACCGTTAAGTGGTGCTCAGAAGAGGCACCGGTGCGTTCACCGCGGATCCAAATGCCTCCCTACATGCGCCCGAGGGGGTTTGAGTGGGTAGAAATCCCACATAACCCGACATTGGTTACCTGTTGAAGATTTCCCCCGACACAATAAAAGATAGGTTTTGTTTACGATGACTGTCTCTGGGAGGTCACATTGTCAGGAAATAACTTAAGCAAGGCAAATCTCTATTCTAACAGATCAAAAATACTTGCTCAATAAATACAATAGCGTGAGCATAAAATGAAACAAATGTTTCGATAAATTAAAATTAACGAATGATTTTTTTACTCAAAACTTTAAAAGGAATGATAGCGTAGTGGTTTAAAGTGTTTGAACTTCGGTATCCCGCACTGCCTTTAGTTCGAATTTTTCAAAATTACTTATTTATTTGCATATAAGTTTTTTTTATGTTAGTTAGTTATAAGTAACTTATAAGACAATGCTTGGCTACTATTCCACCTGAAGGTAAATGGAAATTAATTATCACTTCGGTAAAGCGAACTAACCGGAAACCAGTATAAGTTCCCGTTACGTGCGTATTAAAAACAATTCACTATCACTTGTTTCGGTGAAGGAAAACATCATGAGTGAGAGTTCTTCATAAAGTTCTCGTAGGTGTATGAAGTCTGCCAATCCGCACTTGGCAACGCGGTGGACTATGGACTATTACGCTCATATTGTAAGATGAGACCTTAGTTCTGTATTGGGACCGCCATGGTTTGAGTTGTTTATTTATTTTATTTAACAATTTATGTACATAAAGTAAAACAAAATAACACAATCACATGAAAATTTATTGTTGTTTTTATTCAATACGAGATATATGTGTATAATAACTCAGGAATCGCGCGGGAAGCCTGCGTACACGCGGCAAGTGACAGCGACCCAAAAGAAATTCCGTGCACATAGTGACGGGATTGGATATTTTGCAGTCTGTTTGAAAGTAGTGTGTAATGTGTGTATCACAATTGGTACTGTCAAAGTGTTTCTGTTGTTTAGACTTCCCACCACTTGGGGTGCGGAACTCGAAAATAATTACGTTTACAACCCACCGTTTACATGACGTATGAGTAGGGTTGTTACCTTACTTTAAAATGGAATTGCTTTACAATTTTTGTATACAAAAATTGTAGTAAAGTTCAAATGATATTTTAAATTTTTACTTCATTGCAAATTAATTTATTAACTTTATTGTCCGATTGAGTTAATGATTTTAGAGCTGTGAAATTTGGATGATTGCAAATTTTTCAATAACGTTCTTAAATATTTTATGTAACGATCGAGTTTCTGCTTTTCGGTGACCCTTGGTGTGTTGTTATTATTATTATTACTACATATAGTAGGCAACCCTACGTGTGAGTGTTGAATGAAACGACACAGGCGCAACAAAAAACCGTTTTTCTCGCAAGTAAATATTTAGACGTTTTTATCAGGATTTCGAGGCAATGATCCCGGCATAGTATTGGGATAGTAGTAATACGTAGTAGTAATGCTTCAACGAGGTAGAGTTTAGAAGTTAGTAGAGAGCAAGAACTTCATCCATCAGCCTTTAGCGATCCACTGTTGGACATAGGCTTCCCCTAACTGGCGCCACTCCGACCGGTTCTGAGCCTTCTGAATCCAGCGGTTGCCCGCTATATTCCTCAGGTCGTCGGTCCTCCGCGTCGGGGGGCGTCCTACACTCCTTTTGCCAAGAACTTATTGTTACTTAACTGGTATTGGACTGCAATAAAAGCTATGAGTGTAAGGGCTCGCGCAGTATACTCAATTTTTGATTCACTACCTTTCATAATCACGTCTATAGCGAGATTTTTCAAAATTATAGTGGCTTGAACGATAGTCTCCCGGATGATGGCCCTAGTTTGAAGCAATGAATGAACAACCTATAAAAGAATGAAGGTACCTAAGATTCAGCGAGTGGAGGTAGGGTTTTTTTGGAACTTACCTACTTCTTACAAATTACAAACTGTTTTCGAAGTTATCCATTACCGTAATAGTTGTTAACGTCTGTAATGTATTGTTATCACGATTACTTGCATCGTGACTTCTACATTGTCACGTCTGCAGCAAAGATGTTGTAGGTAAGTAACAAAGCTAAGTGCGTAAGTATGCACTTATTTAAAATTTCCTAAATGGGTTGCATGATTTTTTTCTCTTTACTGTATTATTATCTGCTGATTTTGGTTATTGCGATAATAGGAATCAATTTTGCTCAATATTACAGTCTGTGAAAAATTGGTCACATAAAAAAAAATTAATAGATACGATAAACATTTACGAACGTATAAAGACGCATTTTAAATTGCTTGGTAGTTTTCTGATAGCAACTACGTAGAAATGACGTCATGATTGTCATCAGGCACTTTATATCATTCTGAATTATAGTTTCTCTCCAATATCCAAAATCCAAAATCTCCTCCAATATCCCTACCTTGTCCTGGATATTATTTTTCATTTGTTAAATTAATTTTAAACTTTTCATATTTTCTTAAATTCCTATATTATTTAAGTCATCTATCTACCCTAGTATAATATTATGTTACAATCCAGTGTGATTATGAGAATCAGTTTAATTACGGTACTTCCACCTCTTGGATCACGTCAGTATTTAAAAGTTAATTCGCGCATCTCCGTAATACTGACGAATGCGGATGGTGCGAGGGATGTCGCTTTTCACTTATCCATAACTAACAAATTGAATGTAGTAAATGAATAACGTTATTTATTCTTTACTTTATGTAATAATGTGAATTACTACCTAAAGTATGTGTTTACTTAATATGTTATGTTTTCAAATGAGGGTAACTATAGGTGTTTGAAATCAGAGAAAGCGAGCAACATTGGGAATAGTACTTAAGTCTTGCATAACAAAGAAAAAAATTAAAATATATTTGAACAACATTTATATTTATTTATTTATTATCATTACAGGAAATGCCTTATGCGATAAGAGTAGCTGTCTGTAACTTACTTACTAATTAATTAATTACAGAACACACAACAATCTAATACTAATTACCCACAACAACAATATTAATTAGTACCATAACATAGCAAATATAATATCACCTTAGCGAACTCACTCATTTGGTATGAGAATATATAAAGCCTATCGTGAGCAAGGTTCAGGGTCTTAAGAAAAATGTAAGTTCATATATTCGTATACTATGTTTTCCATTCGAACCTAAGTTTAATGTCACATATTAAAGTGCTTCACAATTTTATCTAAAGGTATATTTACAACGTATTAGAAAAACTAATTTCATATATAACAAAGCATAAAAACTTCAGAAACAAACGCATTACCTACATATTGCAAAATAAAAATAAATAATAAACGCGAGTAACGTTGACATACACGATTAAGATATATAATCTGAGCCTAGCAGTGGGACAATTATGGGTACTGGTGACGATGATATTATTCTCTGCTATTTAAATTACAATGTCATAGAAATGTATACAAGTATTATTACACACCTTTTGCGTTTTGTTACATATTATGTATTAACATGAAACTATGTAGTTCCCAGAGTATTAGCATAGTCTTACTGACGTAAGCGTAGAGCTGAATTAGTCTGGGTATTGCCTCACGCAATTTATTACTTCCCTCAACTCAAGACACATATACATTACATTTCATGTACTAATTAACGAGGGTCGTTACAAAGTCTACGAGTTGATTGCCGAATTTGGTCCATTTAACGCCATTTACACAGGCATTGCGAGTTGTACGCTCTGGGTTTCGACAAGGCGATGCCGTGACAGCGATCAATAGTCAAATTGCCCTTGCAAAACATGCATTAGGAAATTACTGGAACACTCAACAGTGGTTGGGACGCGTGAGTGAAAGGAGGCGGAGCGAAGATTGGACCGTTTGAATCATTGTGCTTTTGTAGATCCAAGTAATGGAATACTGAAGATTTTTGTTTGTAAAACCGCATATCTATTATGTCAATTTCAAAATACATTGCAATAACATTGTTTTTATTAAATACAATTAGGAAGCATAAGTTATTGACACTGTAATATATTTATAATCATT
>DWLW01000039.1:0-12152 GCA_018251875.1 Lychnuchoides ozias
ATTAATTCGCATATCCAGTGAAACAAGGCCTTAAAATTATAATAATCGGACTATCCAAGTTAATAACATCGAATAGTATATTAACACAACAAAATACTAACCGGTAACCGACGGAATTTACTTAACTTACTGATGTATAAAATTTGAATTCTCACCAAATTCTAAGCGTGGTCAAATATATTATAAAACTGCGTGTGTAACGTAAAGCACTTTATGGTAATCTGGGGTCTATTTGCGTAGTATATACAAACGTTACACAAGACGTACAAGTATGAGGTATAAAGGCTAAATTTGCTTTTTACTAAGTTTTGCTTTTTGTAGCCATTAAAATTATTATTCGTATTGCACGCTAATACGGACGTTAGCGTTGTCGAAATTAGAAAACGTCAAAACGTATGGTTCGACATTAGTAGTACATTTAGACGCTTCTGTCTACATCATAAATTTTAAAGATTTCTAATGTCTTTTTCTTGAACGATAGTAATAAGTCAGTGCACGAACGTTACCGTTTTCAAAATTCGCATACGCGTAAATAAATTGACATAAGTTATCGATTTAACACTAACGTCAAAACCGTAAATTTTGATTATATTTTTGTCTTTTTTATTAAATTTTAGTTAACACGCTCGTACGCAGATGTTAACTATGCCGAAATTAAAATGCTTTGACATAAGTCTTCGATTTGACACTTATGTCAGCACTATACATTTTGAAGATTTCAGAGGCAGATTCTCGAGCTGCGTCTTTGTTCTCCACATTTAAGTATATTATTTATTCTATTTATCTATACTATTTATTCTGTATACCAACGCTCATCATTTGGCGATGCATCAAATTATTACAAAATCAAAAAACATATAACATTGTATTGCAACAAAATTTTTATAAGGACATAATTTCCGTCGCTTACTTTTAACAAACTCAAAGTTTTAATAATAACTGACATTAACTTCAAGGTTATCACAAGTTAATTTGAACCTTAAACCTGAGACACAACGTATCAAATGTTACAACACGTACCACTGGTTGTTGTAGAGGATGATACAATTTTTTTTTCCTTTGCTGTCAATTGGAATCACGGATTTGAATTCATATTTTATTTTTAAGACATATGACAAATAGTCTTTCACATAAATTAAAAGTATTCAAAAATAAGTTGTAAATTAAATGTCTTTTTCTTATTCTCAAGTTAATTTATTTGCATATTAGAAATTATTATTAGAAATTTAAAACGTCATAAATCTTGTAAGATTAATACTAGGAATGACGTCATAACTCTTGTTTGTTAGCTGATTAAATTCAGAATATTTTGAATAAAGTCAATTTTATTTAATCCTTCAACATGTATGTTTATACTTCCCTCCTTTATTGTTTGGTCTCGACAACCCTGTTTTGACCGACGGCATAGACAATATTCACCGTATCGACAACCCTATTCCAATTGACCACATAGAAAACGTTAAAATTAAAAATAAAACATAGTAAGTCTACAGTGCAAAAGCTTATAAGCGGTGCAACTACATCTTGTATCTAGTACTCACGTGGTCGGTCTAGACCTCTGGGCCACTGTTATACTAGCGAGAAAAAAACACTATCAGTTAGGACACTCTATGGTTATGTTAGTCTGTACACACATAATACTGTCAATGTCGCATGGAACATTACAAAAAAGTTTATGTATGCACTTACTTAGGTGAGAATAGAAAAGAGAATTGAAAAATCTTGTTTTTTTTCCACTAAGAATATTGAACATATTTGTTGCGATCAATTAAAAAAAAATCGTCGCATCCTTATTGACAGATATTTTTTTTTAAATCACCAAATCATATTAAATTACGTCTTTTTTTCAAAACTGATCAGTAATAATGGTAAATTTTATCAAGCGATTTATTGAACGAGATAGAAAATTACGAATATTTGCAAATATGTCACCGGACAGATAATGCGACATGGACTTTTCTTACAATACGGTGCGTAATTAATATCTTAAAAGCGCGTTATATTTTAATAAATAAATATATTATAATAACGTGCTTTTATAGTAACCTAATTTCTTTTTCTAATAATTTACCATGAAATGTAATATAAACTTTTGTTACTTAATTTTCTAGTTTAATTTGTTTTTATAGCATATGGCATAAACCTCAGTGGTATTTTTATGCTACATAAACAATATTGTAATTTTTTTTTTGTGTAATAACAAATATATAACAAGATATTGCGTCTGTAAGAAAATTATAACAACATCTCCGTTTAAAATTGACAAATTATTGTGGGATTTAAATAAAATAACGTAACATAACTTCTACCAGATGTTTCAACTCTCTTTTGCAAATACTGAGGCTAATGCAACGATCCTGTATAAAAATATACTTATATTATTTAGTTTTAAACTTAACGACTATCGTAAAATATACACATTTTGTATGATATGGGTACTTACGATTCACGAAGCCGTTTATACGACCAACTGGCTTAGAATAATGGCGTACAAATATGTATATACATCGTGAGTACGCGTATGATACTATACTTTGGATAAAACCTCGCTGTAAGCGCAGCCATAAAAAGTGTAAAAGAACAGAGTATATTGGAGGACCGATAACCGGTGAGGAAGAAAGGTACTCGAATGGCAACCACGTCTCGGCAAAAGGAGCGTAGGACACCCGCCGACGAGGTGGACGGATGACCTGAGGAATACAGCGGGTAGCCGCAGAAGCCCCAGAACCGGTCGGAGTGGCGTCATTTGGGGGTGACCTATGTCCAGCAATGGACTACTAAAGGCTGATAGATAGATAGATAGATATTGCGCGCTCCCGTGCACTTATATCTCTTATGGACTGCCATAAGAGCTATAATTCCAGTGGAAAGTAATGCCAAGTAATGGCAGACAGTCCATAAGAATAATAAGTGAAAGGGAGCGCGCAATACGCTCCATTTTCTCACACTTTTTATAGTCGCGCCCGCTGCGTGAGTTTGGCTAAACTATAAAATGTATATTTCGTTGAAAGTCGAACAGTGCATACACCTCAGATTGTGAAAATATAATCATTATCATAAGAATATCATTAAATGTCAGTGATAACTACATAAGTATTATTTTTAATTACTTGTTATGTCAACAATGGCTGTTACTGTTAAAAAGTGTGAATATGTTTTATGCGTTAGCTCGATCAACTTTGAAATCACACAACTATTCTAGAGCTAACTAATTGCATGGCTGTTACATATTACGAAGTCAAAATTTGCGTGTATTTATATACAAAATTACAATAAATACTTCAAACTAACATTACACAGTAATAGCATTAATTTCATACTTTTTATTTTTGATTTAAAAAAAAAATACATTTGTTATGAAAACACTTCTTTCGTTCAAACTCATTAAGTATTCGATTTTGATTTTACATTTAAATCAGCGCGAAAATAATATATTTTGTAATGTAACGGGCACTCAGCCTTTAACAATGAAATATCAAAAATTGTAAATACCCAATTCAGTAAAAATATTAAGACACGAGCTAACACCGGACCTACATTACGATATATAACTTACCTGATGCCAACTGCCTACAACCCACGAACTGTTTAACCGATATAAATATTTTTAATACAATGCGGGTTCTCACGAAATGTTTATGGTACGCGATTTAAACTTTTTTTATGTCAATGGCAAACAAACGAACAGACGTTCCACCTGATGGTAAGTGGTCACCGCCGTTCATAACACCTAAAGCATCATCCACGCGTTGTCGGCTAACAAGGAAGCGGGGGATCCGCCAATTACTGGCTCTCCAACACTGCAACAGAAACACGTAATTACATTTTACGGTTGTTTCGAGGAGGATGGTTAAACCACACAGAGAAACCAGGAAGATACAAATCCTTACTATGAATAATCACCGCCTAGGATCTTAGGTCTAGTGCCATATTAATCAGGGTTCAGCAGTGAGCACCATGAACAAGGAAGGATTGCTTGGACTCAACGATCAATGGATCCTCACAAAACCTACCTACCTACCGCCATCTACCACTCATAACCGACATGTTGATTAGTATCCCTGTACCATCACAGGCACCTGTATCACATTGTTGCAAGCATCAGTAGACGCTAGCCTCGCCTTTGTCCGCAGGTCTCGCAATAACTCCACCTCGTCCAACCAGAGCGCGTCGCCGGCCAACCTCACGAAGCGTTGGAACAGCACCGGTGACTTCAACTCGCAGGGACTCATAGCTTCTACCAGGTTAGTGATGTCATGCTGGGAACTGGATCAATACACTCTCTTCATAAACTGGATTTTTCGATGATTAGTTTATTGTCAGCAGACATAGGTGACAGTTGCCCATGAAGAAACACCCATACCCCACGTAACTGTAGTTCAAATTAATTGATATCCCAAAATTTTCTAGAGAAGATGCGTGAGATTCTTTCTTAATTAAAAAAAATCTTCTTACATACTCATACCGTTGTTAGGATGTTCTGTGTCTCAGGTAATAAGGACACACACAAAACATTGAAAACGGCTGCGTCTCGAGACCGAGATTTACCTTACACGTCTGCCCCAACTGGGAAATTAGCTGGGACTATTCGCACGAATGGCGGTTCACTATAACATTGTCATATTTCTTTTGGGTACCATATTTGAGGCTGCGAGTACAGGCTATTATGAATCACTCAATGTTTATCAACACAACAATTTTGTACTATAATTTCTTATGCTAAAGTGAAGTGAAAATATATATCTTGTAATTATTTTACCGCGATTGCACATAAGGTTTGACTTCTACTTTTTACATAATTTAATAACTGTTACTTTTAAATTGAAGGGCAAAAGTGAACCTTGTAATATTGACATTTCGCTTCAATTACATAAAAACACTGACATTTAGTCTCAAGTTGGTACAGAACGCATATTGTTGGTCGGATACAAATTTATTGTTTGTAAATTTTATATTAAAATGGTTCTGGAAGGGTGCATACGATATTCGACGATATACTAATCATTCCAGCATAATTCAGCAAAATAGCCAAGTCTATTGTGGTGGTAAATAATGGTGCTGTGAGTATTTCTGTATTCCGAAAAAACTATGCTGCTACACGGGCATTTTTCTGAGGAGTTCCAATCCATTTAGAACTAACTTCAAGAAACACCGCAGACACACTTCAGAACCGGTCGGAGTGGCGCCAGTTAGGGGAGGCCTATGTCCAACAGTGGACCGTTAAAGGCTGATGGATTGGATTGGATTGGATCAAGAAACACTGCTGTCTTCTTGCCGAAGCCAATTAAGTGGATTGGTTGTTAGCTAAACTGCTTTTGAGATTTAGTAACAAAACTTCACGACTACGAAAGATGACATTGCCAGCTATAGTTAGGTTTGTGCTGGATAGGAGAAAACCATCACCATCGGTATTACCAGAGTGCTATGATATGGAGTCCTTCAAGAAGCGGGTCTATAACTTCTTGGTCGGCAACGCATTGGTAGCGCCCCTGGTGTTACGAATGTCTATGGGCGGCGGTGATCACTTACCATCAGGTGAACCGCCAGCTCGTTTGCCTGCTTAGACTTGACTCAAGTTACGATGGCAAGAGCAGCAAGATTTATTCTGTTCAACATACTGATGTGGTATAATCTTTACGTGATTCGAAAGAAGCAGAACATAGCGCCTCTACGACAAAAAACTTGCAATGTATGTGTGGTCGGATTAAAGACAAAGCCACAGGTATGTAGGTTGAACACTTAAGCAGGTTCAGCTTATGCCTTTTTGGTATTTTACAACTAATCTACCAATTAAGCCACTGCCCCACCAGTACTATTGGGATATACTAGAGAACCTACGCTAAAGAAATTTTGTGAGCAAACAGATGGTCACTTGGCGCGCACCAAATTCTCATTCACTTAAAGAGTAGTACCTACTATGCCGTAAGTAACAGGAGTTGAGGTCCAGTGGACCTTACCATTTATCGCAAACATTTACTTCGCAGTGCTTACTCTAGTAATATTTCTCAATATATTCAAAGGATGATAATAATTAAGATTTTATTTCAATGTGTACCGATGTGATTTAATAATAGTTTTGTAAGTGTGACAGCATTGCTTGCGTCCATGCTATTTTAGATACTATCTAGTTTTCATTTCATGTTCCGTCGTATCTGATGCCAGTTCTTCTGTTGGTCTCCTTAGGTTTACAACCACAAAGTCGTTGCTAAATTTGTACGCTAAGCCCTCGCAAAATGGACCTATCTTAAAACACGGGTAAGTCGACGGTCTTTTCTGGTGGTGGTGAGTTTGACGGCCGGTGACGGTGGTGGGGATTAATAACACAAACACCACAGGGAGTGGTTGTCTGCACGTTTTTACTAACTAATAATTTTGTTGAGTTTTGAAAGGTGAATAATAGATTTTAATGGGACGTATTAAGACTGAAAATGTATTGGAATGTAGCGTATGGATTGATATAAAGGTAGTTATAAAAACATAAAGTTAGGTTTAGATCATAATAACTATTTATAAAATTTACCTGATCCTAGATTCTATTTGTAAAACATCAGACTTTGCTCCTTCGCATGCCGACCCAACTTTGCATGTAGGTCGTTATAAACAAAATAAAGGTAGTTTTAAACAGATTTATTAACTTTGCTATTAAATTCATATTTTGGAATAGAGTAATAAAACCAAAAATATGTGAGATTCGGTCTTAAATTTTCGTTACGCGTAAACACATACAAACACGCAAGCTTCAAAAAAAGTTGTGACATATTAACTTTTAATTTAAGATTTATTTAAGTGGTTATACATGCAATTAATAACCGCACATCAAATTAGTTCAGATAAATGAGCTATACTAACATCAGGTCTAAATATTGTATTGGGCAAAAAGAGCAAGGGCTCAAAAAAAATGTTAAACCTTCGTTGCTGCGAACTGGAATGCAGGCTAAACAACTACCTTGCACACCGCAGCAACCGGTTGACGAGGGTTGCGATAGAGCTATGTGTGAGTAAAAAGAATGTATAACATAAGTTCAACTAACATAGGGCCCGGACAAACAGTCTGTTGAGATAAAAAACATTCAACCCATAATTGTCCCACTGCTGGGTTCGGGTCTCCTCTCACATTGAGATGGGTATAGGTCATAGTCCACCACGCTGGCCAACTGCGGATTGGTAGACTTCACACACCTTCGTGAACTTTATGAAGAACTCTCAGGTATGCAGGTTTCCTCACAACGTTTTCCTTCACCGAAGCAAGTGATAATTAAATTTTAATACGCTCATAACTTAGAAAAATTAGAGATGCGTGCGGGATTCGAACTCGGTACCTACGGTGTGAGAGACCTACGTTCAACCATTAGGCTATCACTGCTTATTATCTACATCATAAATAGCATTAATGAAAGGTATTCTATATTCCGTCGTTTTACTTATACTTTATCAGACCATTAATTTTTATCTAGCACTTTAAAAACCAATCCGTAACTGAAAATTAACCAAGCATTAAATCAAAAAATATTTTAAAACCTAGTAATTTTAAACCAAACATTGCCTTTTATTTTAGTTCCAGTTTTCGCAGTCAGCTCAGTCTGTTTCACAGTCATAAATCTTGTGTGATTGTCAACTACTCTAGGAAATCTTTGTTTATTTAAACAACAAATAATTAAAAGTACTTTTGGTCTAACGATAGCATTTCAAAGAGCTTAGTATACTTCAGTATTTACTCTACGGCTCTATATGAATCGTACTTCAGCTTTTTACGTATAACAAAAGATTTGTGAACAAAGAAACCGAATCACCGGCCTACTTGAAGCTCAAAAAAAAACAAGCTTATAATATTTTAGTATGATACGAATTATATAATACTTGTATTTTTTACGCCGATATTTTGGCTCAGTAGCATGGTTCATGGTCAACTGAGTCAACTGAGTTGGGCCGTGACCACGATCCATCCAACTGGCTTAAAATATCGGCTTACAAAATACAAATTTATAAATCGTGAGTACCCGTACCATACTAAAAAGGGTTTATGCCACGATAACTAGTAACAAGCGGAGCTTTCACTTCCTTCGTGGCCGGAAATGCATGAGTGACGTCTTTGGTATTACGATGCTGTAACATAGAACAAACAATACAATAAAATACAAACTCTTTATAGTACACCTTGGAATACATCTAGAGAACATATGATACACAATCTTATCGCTAAAAGCGATCTATTCCGGATATTCTCACAAAAAAAAAGATGTCATGCTCAGATCACGTCTGCATTACCCTTAGGCAATATACAATAAAATGTAATCTATTTATCTATTTATGTTTGCAACTTATATACATGTGATCAATGTAGAAAAGATCGATACCGTGTTTCAGATACACCAGTAGCGCCATCTCTTATCGTGTATTGGAACGTCACCACATAGACTAATGACTTAAACAGAAGACTATAACAGACGCCGTAATCTGCGAATTAAGCCAACAGCCACTTTATTTGCGTTACCGGAAGCATTATTTAAGAGCGACGAGGTAAATTTGACAACTGACACGGGTTCTATCATCTAGATTAGGAGCCGTAACGCCATATACATGTAAAGTAGAGGAAACATTTGTACCAAACGGAGTCAGAATTCGGCGCGTGATAAATGGACTATTTCAAACGAAAAATTCTTTGAACGTACGACGATATCTGAAAGATTCGTCAGTCAGGGGTCAGAGAAGGTGAGCTTGCTTTAAACCTTCATAGTCAGTTCATAGGTCAAATTCATACGGAAACGAATGATGTAATTCTACATACGTACGTAAAGAGGAATGGTTTCTTTTTATTTTTTTTTACCTTTTAGGTATATTTTAGATTCAATAGTGCAGACACAGACAGGTTCAGATAATAAAGTATTACAACATTATAACACTTTTGATTATCCCATCGGGTCCTTATAATACTATTGGAAATTCATGTCCTTCGGTCAATCAATTAATCCGCCTTTGTAATATTTTCGTCATCATTATCATCAACACATATCTGTCCTACTGCTGGGTTGGGGTGTCCTTTCACAATGTGAGAGGATGTGGAGGAAGCCGTAGTCCACCACACTGGCAAAGTGCGGATAAGTAAACTTCCCACACCTTCGAAAACATTATGAGGCTGTTACGTATGCAGATTACAATAAAATATTTTCCTTTGCCGAAGCAAGTGATAATGCATTTATAAGACGCACTAACTTTGAAAATGATAGGTGCGTGCAGAATTTGAACCGTTACTTCACCGTGTGGGAGACCGATGTTTAAACCACTATACTTTACCCATTATATATTTTTTATAACATTTTACGTCACATAAAAGTTAAATTATTTCGTAGACATTCGTATTCGAGTGCCGTGTGTTAGTATTAATTTCGCCTGACAGCGTCACGAGCGAGGCTAAGCGTTGAAGTTTATATCAATTTAAGGTCACCAAGAACCAAAATACAGTGAACCCTAGCGACGTTCATTCGTAAACAACTCAGGTTTTTGTAGAAAGACAAATTGGGGATTTTTAACCAGCACTGATAGAATACGAAAGCTATTTTGCTACTGATAACAATATCACTCGAGTACGTCTTCTGTTTAGCTAATCTAACACTTTACCACGACAAGGTTGCGTACGATTTAAAACTTTAATCATTTTACATTAGAGACATATTTCTATTAGATAATATATCTTTATATAGATAATATGTCTTTCTAGGGACCACCATCTTACTTACGTCATTCGCCAAACAAATCGCGTTCCGGCTGAGAAAAGAAACGCTGACACACTAACACGCTGTAACAGGAATCCCTGTATAGCGGAGGCATGGACAATGGACATACAAGAATTAAACATAACAAATATCTATGACCCGAGACCAAACATTTATCTGTAACATAAAGGTGCCCCTGCGTGGAATCTGATCCGGGACTCGGCAGACACGAGTCACTATATAAAGATTCTTCAAAATATCAATACCGTCCAATATTAGAAAATAAAAATGATTAAATATCGAATATAGCTTTTGAATGAGAGGGTGTGACTAAATTGGTAAGAAATTCGCGAAGAGATATCAATGTATAATACGTTTCTACGAACAATAAAGTGTAGTGCTAGCCATAACCCAGTTCGTGTTCACGACCCCGCCTACCGAATACAACGAGCTAGATCAATTATACTTTTTTATGTTTTTTTTTATCTTTTGATTGTTACTATATCTGTAGGCCAGCTATATTTTCGAAGAGGTCGGCTAGAAAAAACGCAGCTAACTTATATTTTTCTGAATGAAACTATCTATTGTAATCGGAATGTATATTCATATTCAAAAATAATAGCGGTCACGAACGTTCGAAGATAATATAAAAGATAAAAGATGCAAAAAAATACGTATGGCATACTATTTCACGTATATATGTTGTCTCTTATTCATACTATGCCTACTCCTATTAATTTATGTTAGTTATTTATTGTAAACATTCATGAAATTAAAGAAATTGTGTGTAGGTGTGTGTGTGTGAAGGAAAAAAAAACACTTTTTTAAGTTGCCTGCAAAGCTGGCGGGCATAAGCAAGCTGAATAATGAGCACTAGAAAATAAGGGGGCATTCGCAGCCTTCCATTTTTCTTTCATATTTTTTTTTTAATTATTTTTTAATGTCAATAGCCGGCAAACGAGCAGACGTTCCACCTGATGGTAAGTGGTCAACGCCGCCCATGGACGTCCACTACACCAAATGCGTCACAGACGCGATGCCCGAATAAGAAAGCGGATAACCCGCATACTGGCTCTCTGACACTGCAACCAAAACACGTTAACACATTTCACGGTTGGGTTTAGAGAGAGGGTGGTAAACCACGTGAGAAAGCCAGGCAGGCAAAACACCCTACTATCATGAAAAATAATAAAATTCACCATGCCATAATGCTGAAGAAAATACGAGTTCGAGTGTGTGTGTAAGCATTTTTATAAACGTTTAGAAATAAACTGGCAAGAACCAACGTGGCAGTAAATGGCCACTGCAACCTATGGACATATATTATGGTAATTAAAACCAGCACTCGCTCTGCTTCTAACGAGCCGGGTGTCTTTGAAGAATAAACAATAGTAATCTTTGTTTCCTTAGAAATACTTTACACAATAACTAATAATAATTTACTTCACATAATAACTAAAGATAATTGATAAGTAATCTTGGCTTATATTCTATGTATCTTGCAGAACCTACATTGAAAGATACCCTCCACCCTCAACAGATTCTATCAGCTACGTATTACTTCGCGAATAAAGTTAAACCGCCTATTAATATTTCTATTAGTACCGCAGATCTCATCCGAAATCTTATTTAAAATCTCCCCAAGCCGCATTCATACGAGATAAACGTAATTTATTTAATGGCAAAAACGTTACCAATTCATGGATTGGTCCGCGTGTAGTCACAATTCGTTCGTTGTGGGGATCTGGAAGGGTGCCAGCGACGGAGCTAGAATGTCCTGGATACCGGTCTGGGATTACAAGGGACCTAGCCTAGCTTGGCGCATGGGCGTGTCCTGGCCTTTAATAGGGTTTGAAATACTTTTAACAATTTTATTGACAATGTAGTTCAAATTGTAGTGACCCTGTTTTGTCGAATAGTCGCCTAGATTACTCTTTGTTGGTAATTATGATAAAACATATTCAAAAGTAGTAAAAGCAATATATATAGTGCATAAACGTATTGAGAAAATACCCACATGATTGAACGATATAATTTAAATATGTTATTTTCATCTCACTGCAAGTGAAACATAACACATCGTAGTGGCTCACCACATTTTCTAGACGGGAGGGCACATTTTGGTAAAAATAGCTCCCGTGGGAGATATTTATGTTACTATGACCGGGTTAAGTCAACCTGCTTCATAAATAGGGGCTTGGATTTGCATGAATGCATGCGATATTATGTGTGAAACTGTAATGAGTCAAGGAGATGAGTCTCACGTAAACTAGTGCAACATTAATCGCAGTCGTAACAGACGTTAAAGTTAAATTATATGCAAATCATAATTTAAATTACTTACGTTAAATATTATTATCATGACAATCTATAACAAGTCAATAGTGAATAGGCTTTTTTTACCAAGTTAGTGCGCTTCACCACCTAAGACTCTACTTGCCA
>DWLW01000040.1:0-12100 GCA_018251875.1 Lychnuchoides ozias
ATGGACGGGTATCCAAGAGGTATTCCCCACGAAAAAAAATAAATGCATAAAACATACACGAGACACAATTCGGATCTGCTGAAATCTTAAACCAACTTTAAACAATCACAAAGGAGTCTTATAATATTGTTCACAAATATTCTACTTACCCTCCTTATGTTCTTCCTTCTTTCTATCTCATTATTTTCTCCTACTCTTGAGGAATGAAATGCGTCGAATATGTTAACGATTTAATATGAGCTTCCCGGTTCTCTTTCGCTTTTTAAATCCATGTGTATGTGAGTCCCTATTACGTCTACTCTGTATAGAAGCATGTGTGTGCGTGATACATGCATTTATATAATAATTAATGTTCTGTACGACTCCCATGAAATAACACTTCGAAAAATGATTATATATTTATTTTTTTAAACTTATAGGTACTTATTCATTTCAGTAAGCATTTTATATGCGGTCAAGGTTTACTACAAAAAACGCATAGCTTACAATTCTGTGTTACGAAATTTGTTGCATACGATACAACACAAATGTTCTTTATATATGTCTAAACCTTATCTCATATAAAACCAACACAATCATATAACACGAATCCAATATCTCCTGCTCGTGAAGCATCCTACTGAATAACGATCGAATCCATGACCCCAAGGCTCTACTAACTTCTGCCGATGAACTCCGTACCACCCAGTTTAATCTCAACCCAATCCCAGCTGGTAAGGTTAATTACCAACCTGGTACTGGACACTCTTTATTCTAGAATCAATGGAAAACTATTTTTAGGAGTTTGGTGATATGTACGTCCATGGGTGAAGATGATCAGTTAGCGCTCGTTTGCTCGTTGGTAGACTATTGGCAGCAACATCTACATGGTCTTCTAACTTGATGCGAATAGATCGCTCTCATCCGAAGATATACAGCAGTGGTATTCACTAATCTATGAAAACGAATTGCTAATGTACGTTTACAGTTCTTGCTGACTGAGATTGATGTGGGATTCCGTTTTGGATTACCTAATGCTCGTAAGTTAGATGCTATGGGAATGCTACCAGTTTTGGTTGGATGATACTTTAAGGATTTAAACGTTTACTAATTGTTTCAAAATTAAGGAGCACCTGATAAAAAAATATGCTTTGCCGTTTGCCGACTGTAGTTCCAATAACAAAGTGTTATTTAATACAATTGACAATAACGTATCAACGAACCACCAAGTATGTTTTATGGTTATCTTTATTTTATTACGTTAATGATAAAGATACAGAAAATAAAAAAATATATAATAAACTTAGCAAGCTCGGATTTTGTTTTAACAATGGGCAGTCAATATAGCTCATATCCAATATTTAGATTTGGTTGCGAGGTTACGGTAGAAATATAATAAGAGGCTTGATATATAGAAAACTTTTCCTGTAAAAACCCTATGTTATATCTTCTATATAGCTAGATGTTGTAACGTTAAATGTAGTCGTTGATTGTTGTGTGTTTAAAAACATGTTGATAATGTTACAAGTTTGTAAATGGTTCATATCTATATTAATATCGGTTTGTATGACTTAAAACTTGAATCATTTAAAGATTTTTTATTTAGGAAACCATGGTTACATTCAGTGCAGTCCCTGTCTTCTGCTTTAGCTTGCACTGTGTTGCAAAAGTCAGTGCCTTCCCAAATGTATTGATATTCATTCTTAAATAACCTGAACGATAACAATGTCGTGTCTGTCTAGGCTACTAGGCATAATCTGTATTACTAACTGCCGCGTGGATGACAACCGCTGTTGTAAAAATATCAAAAGTACTCGTACCTACTCGAACGTACATTTTTGATTTACTATACTGTACATACCCCACTCATTGTAGGACCTCAGAGCCCAGCAGTGGGATAATTATGGGTTGAATGTTTATTTAATACTGTACATACTATTACTCAACTGCCAAATGACAATCGTATAAAATTTACCTTAAATCAATTGACTTGTTTTAGTATATGTTTTCTTATGACGACGATGTTGCAATTTATATAACAACAACTTGTGCAATAACAAGTAGATATATTTTTGGTTATAAAACCACTTATGTCTATTTTTCTGTTTGCAAAGTTTAAACTTTAATTGTAAACTGACCTAAGTTCCAACTTTTACTTACTAAGTGATAGTTCTCAATTTATTCTTAATTAGTTCTTAATTTATTTACTGCAGAAAGTTATTTACAATATTCAAAGTTATATACATATACAAAATTGATGCAATATCTTTAATTATCTACAAATTGACGTAATTTAAATATCTACAGGTCATTCGAATTCGAGAAATTTGTGACATCTACCTACATTCATAAAAGAATAAGACACTAAATTAAAAAAAAAGTACAATTATCATTGAATCCGTCTCACCTAGTTACGTTAACGCATATAGGTTTGTTTACTCACCAGTAGTCCCATAAGATAAACGTATTTGTTGAGTGGATTCTCATAGCGATCGATGGACAGCTTGCACAGCTGCACCTGCTCCTCCTGGCTCTTGACCCTGGCCGGCAGTAGCCCGTGGATGCCCAACGCCTGCCGCTCCTCGATCGAGAAGGCCATGCCCTGGGAACGAAATAAAATACGTCAAATAGCTGTCAGTAAAAGCATGTTTCAATAAAGAAAAAAAAAAAAAAAAGAAACTTCAACACAAATTGTGGTAAAGTCCGTACTAACAGCTAATCCAGCGGTCCGTATAATATTTTCCATTAAACCACAATATACTTAATATGAGCACTGCTATTTGGGAATTAAGTTCGACCTGTACTTTAGTACTGTACTTTAGTATGTATTATATTTATATAATATATCAAAACAAAACGATTAATTTACTTTTGTAGCACAATATTTTAACTTATAACTGTCCCACTGATGGGCTCGGGTCTCCTCTCACAATGATGGGGGGGGATTTTGTACGTATGGTGTACAATAAAGTATGGTAAATAAAGAAATAGATTTAGATAGATAAACAGAATACACTTCATTGTACACACAAGGAAACAATTCGAACAACAACTGTTGTACAGATCTCTTTCAGACAACCTTTGGGCAGAGTACACAAAATACTAGTACATTTTTCCTGTTCTGTGTCCATAATACATTTAATGTACACTAATTTAACATATCTACACCCGAAGGGTTAAAAGTGCCGCCTGAAGTTTTTTTTTACATATTACTAAAGCCATTTAACCAACACAAAATAGTGTAATCAAATTTACGGTTTAAAGTGTATTTGTCCGTTCTGTAGTACCTTGGCGTCACACTTAGCGTTAATATACTCGTAAAAACATTGCGGAAGGCACTCAGCTGACTGTCAGCTGTGAACATAACCGGCGAAGGCGCGGCCACTCACAAACGACCTTTTACTGGTCAAGGAAATTCGTTTACTACGACGACGACACGATTTTAAAATCCTAAAGTAGGTATGATTCGAATAAATCACCTTTACACGCCCCGAACCAAATACTGGATGAACACTGATTAGAAAAAGAAATACATTAAAACATTACAATTAAATTTAAATTTTGTGAATATTGTAAATAGTACCCTACATAAGCAAGTAGGGTAAAAAAAACTAAATCTAAATGTATACATGTATGTAAACATCATGTATAGTAGTAATACGTATTAATGTATTATTGTTTACAATAAAGATAATTGTATTGTATTGTATTGTACTACGTAACATTAGTTAGGTGTACTAAAGATTGTTTTGACGAGACCAAATTTAACGATAAACTTTTGTTTACATGTGACAATTATTCTTCTACTCTTAATGTTTGGTATGCAATACAGTTCCTTGTTTTATACTGTGTTGTATGCTTAATTTATTCTCGCTAACAGACACGCAACAATTTAAATATAAGCAGGCAGTTGAATAATGTTTATATGTCGCGAATTATCTGTTAAGTCATAGGTTAGTCGTTAGGCATCGTCGTGTCGTCGTCGTGACGAGTAAACGAACGTCAAACAAGAACTACGCTAGGCTCCATTGCAAACGAGTGAGTAATTAGTTTTATAAGACCGCTTTGAACTTGGATTTTTTTATGTTTAAACAAAATTCACAGACCCATCGCCGAGGCCTGAGAGCCTAGTGGTGTGATCGTCGGTATCCCGTACCCGGTATCTGTCCCACTACTGGGCTAGGGGTATGGGCTACAGTCCACCACGCTGGCCAAGTGCGGATTGGCAAACCTTCAAGAACATTTACAGAGAACTCTCGGGTATGCAGTTTTTTTCACGATGTTTTCTCTCACCGAAGCAAGCGGTAATTAATTTCTAATACGCACATAACTTGAAATAAGAAAATTAGAGTTGCGTGCAGGATTTGAACTCGGCCCTACCGGTACGGGAGATCGATATTCAAACAACTACGCTATCTACACTGCTTTCGTTTAAGCAGACACTGGGTACTATTCCTATCTGTATTCATTACCTATAAAACGGTAATGAGAAGCAAAGCAAACGGAATAAATAATTAACTGAATTAATATTGACGTAAAACGTGCGACGGGAAACTCAAATACAATTTCGTGCATAAAATCTCACTCGTATTCCGCCTTCGCTTTAGGAGAAAATTGGTTTAAGCACTCCAATCCGTAAAGTTAGATTTATAACTTCGTTGGATTTTGTAGAAATACATTAATAATTCTACATCGAAGGGCCCTTCCATTATTTATTAATCCGTAAATATTTTACGAAATCCGTGGACTTAACAAAGGATTTATTAAATGCCTTAGAAATTGGTAGGAATAACGGTAATGACTAAATTAAAAGACACGGGTTGAGATAAAATTTTACAATTATTATTATTTACAGTTTTTCAAACACCTTACTGTAGGGGACAGTAAAAATAACTATCTTATAGCCACAAAAAGGGAAAAAATAACCGGAGTGTTTTTTTTTTTAATATTTTATAAGTCAGTGTTTAACTACGATTCCACCTGATGGTCAATGGCAATGTAATAATTAGATGTGCTTCAAATTACAATCAAAGTGCTACGAAAAGCATGTTTTTCTGTTTCACAACATATCGCATTTGTAATCAATCTTCCTAAATCGTACTGCTTTCACAGTCTTATTGGAGACGCTGGTCCTTCAAACCAATTGCTTAAAGAAAGTTACTCAATGCGCTTCGTGTGTCAAATGTAAACGGTTTACCAACTCAAGAATCATCGAAGATTAGACTTCTAATTCAATTGGGTACTAGCTAGTAAGTCATACTATAAGCGCGTTCATAAGTAGGATGGCATAGTAATGCTTTGCCGGCCAGGCTTCTTAAGTCATAAATTCTGCGAACACTCGGGTCGGTTGACCCGTTAATACCATCTACAATCCAACTGGAGCATCATGGTGAAGTACGCTTCAAGGTCTATGTTATTGAACTTTCTGCTGCGGTTCTTTTGAAGGAAACTACGAATCTTCATTTCGATAGTTTATTTTCTATACACATAGAATGTGGACTGTATCAACATATCAATAGGCGAAGAAAAACTATGTACACCTTTTTATGAAAATTGCGCGGACACTATTGTCCTATGTCCTATATTCCTATGAATATAAAATTTGGCACACCTTTAGTATATAGAAGAGTGCAGAATGCTAATATTAAAAAAAAAATGCGTAATAAAACATTAAACATTTAATAAAGAATTAACATGCATATCACACACAAACGCATATTTACGCAGTTGTTCAAAATAAATGAAGCAAATAAATAAACTTACGTTTCATTCTGAAAATGACATTTTTGTGAGTCTCACTGAATCTCTAGTATATGACAAGGCATGTGAGCGTGTAGATTGAACAGTCTGTTCATAAATCATTATATACCAAATTATATCATAATAAAGAAACTGTCACTATTAGAATGAGGTTCAATGAGCCGGAGCGGCAGGCTCGCCTCTGACGACGTAATATATTATGTTATGCAAAACAACGCCATTTACATACGCTTTGATCACGTCACCAGCAATATTGGATTTTGTCCGACTTTTGTGATGCAAATCAACTTGTTTGTGTGCAATATCACTTGTTAATTGTTATCTGTTTTGGATCGAACACTGTGAAGAAATGTATACACTTGAACATATGTGGTTATTGTAGGTATGTTTATTTACTTAACTGTCAGTGTTGTGTTTACTTTTCTGATACCCTTATTGATATTCCGAGAACTACGGCAGCTTAGTCCATTATTAGTGCCATGGAGTCGCATAGTCCTTGTGTAAATATAAAAACATAAGAGCATAATGTACTCTTTCATACTCTGCTAACGGAGGCGTTTAAACAGATCAATAGTGAACGTATAGAGCGAGCCACGTTTCCAGATCTCTTAACAGCATTCCAGAACGTTCGGTAACGTTCTTTAGGCTGATGGATTTTTATTATAGCCGACAAATGAGCGAATGCGCCACCAGTCGGTAACTGGTCACCGACGGCCATCGATGCCAGCAGCACCAAGGGACACACTGATGCGTTGTCGGTCATGAAAGCTCTATGATACTACAAACCAAATACGTAAAAAACATTTTACACTTGGATCTAGAAGGAGGGAGGTAAACTAAATAAGGAACCAGGCATGACCCGCTTGTTTTTCTGCGGTCTACTCTAATAAAAAAACCCATGCACGATTGCCGTCGGTATTAAACTAAATGGTACAGAGCTCAGCGACCTAGCAAGAGCAGACCTGGCGCTATTGTCACGTCCATTGTTCAGCAGTGTCCAGCAGGAAAGGTTGCCTTTGGCTCAAGGATGGACGCTGTCCTTTAGATCTTAAACCAAAATTGTAACCCGTATTGTAAAATTACACACACCAAGCGCATTTTTATACAATTGTGTATATGTTAACCTTGACAAAATGACGTACTGACTATAGTTTGGACAAAATCTCGCTTCAGACGCAATCATAAAGGAAGTGAGTAGACCGAGTATATAGCGCGCTCCACTGCACTTAAAATATAACTTAAAATAAAGCACAAGTTAGACCACATATGGAGTACTGCTCCCATCTCTGGGCCGGTGCACCCAGTTGGGTGGTAGTTACCAGTTTGGCGTACTTGATTCCGTTCAGCGCCGTGCCGTTCGGGTTGTCGACGATCCCAAGCTTACAGACAGGCTAGAGGACTTAAGTCTTCGTAGAGATATTGGGTGTCTCTGTGTCCTTTACCGTCTGTACAATGGTGAGTGCTCCGAGGAACTATTCAACCTGGTGCCACCATCTACCTTCCTCTACCGCACCACTCGCCAAAGGTTGAAGTATCATCCACACCGTCTTGATTTGTGGCAGTCGTCTACTGCACGCTTTTCACGTTCCTTCCTGCCACGAACCGGCAAACTGTGGAATGAGCTTCCGCCTGAGGTATTTCCGTTGCGCTATGACATGGGGTTCTTTAAAAAGAGTGTCAAACGGATCCTTCAAGGCCGGCAACGCACTTGCAACAGTTGTTCCCTTGGAACTGCACGTGTTCATAGGCGACGGTGACCACTCACCATCAGGTGGACCGTATGCCTGTTTGCCTGTCTCTAACATACCAAATCCCGAGCACTAAATATTCTATCACTATCTATCCCGTCCGGGAAACAAATCCAGGATCGTTTCCTTTACAGGCAGGTTCGCCACACAATACCGATTTGCCTAGGTGTAGTATTAATACATAATCACATAATTATTATATTAAACTTGAATCAACTTGGAATTTAATAAATTTTAATATGATAAGGGTAAGGATACTCACTTATACATATGTTTGCACGCTGATAGCCGAAGGATTAGCCGACGTCATAGTTAAACGGTTGTGACCATGATCCATGCAACTAGGTCGAAATAGTGGCAGTAGATCTACATCGTGAGTACCCGTACAGTAGTAAAATGTGTATACATAAGTTACTTGTTACACGTGTTCCCTCGCCCGAACTATGGGATCATATAACAAGACTTTACCGAAGCTATCAATTTCATAGACTTAGGATTGTCAGTGATAGCCGCCCCCGTCCACTTGATTGACACTTTCATTGTGGGCAAGGGTATTACGGACCTGCCGGCTAATATATTGAATGCGTCATTTATCACAAATATATATTGATCATAGCACACTGTATATTATGATAATATTATGTTTCACTACACGGTATAAAACAAAGTCTTTGTCTGTCTGTTTAGACGCGATAATCGCGAAAAATACTGTATCTATTTTGACGTGGTCACTAGTAAATATTGATTTATGCCAAAGGTTAAGGCTTTCATCCATCCATCAGCCTTTAGAGGTCCACTATGGGACTTAGACTCCCCCTAACTGTCGCCACTCGGACCGGTTTTGAGCCTTCGGAATCCAGCGGCTACCCGGTATATTCCTCAAGTCCACATGGTCGAGGGGCATCCTACGCTCCTTGTGCCAAGACGTGGATTTGCCGAGCCTGGTATTCATTTGACAGATAAATATTTGTTCTCGGGTCGTGGGTGTGTGTGACGTCTCAAATGTGTGTCTATGCCGTCTGCAACGCAAAGAATTTTAATGAGAATTCTCCCTAAGGGTTTTCAAAGTAAAAATATGAATTGAACACAGACGGAAGAAGCGGTGTTTTCGCTGATAGTTAAGTTTGGATACCATTCAGAGACGAGACGAGGGATTTTGAATATGAAATTAAAATAAATGTAATCTTTATTTTAGAAATCTCTATGTAAAGCTAGATTTACGTAATCCGGGTCTCAGACAACTGAAACACCACTTAAGGATTTGTATAATATTCGGTTAAACGTATAATTCCAGCCATTAATTACTAGTTTAGACATAGGGCGTCATATCCATAAGATTAGCTCCGCTAGACAAACGAATTCCACATAATACGAATTTAAATGTAATTGAAGTCTGTACGATAGTAAACAAATAATTTTTAAATGCAGAAAGTTTAAATTACAATTGAAACGTTTAGTAGACGAAACTGTACGACAGTTCGTTAAATTTTGTACTTTTAACGTTACTGCTCTTTTTCAAACAGTATATTTAAAGTTTGAACATTTGAAATCATACAAAATCACAGCTTGAAAATTATTCAGTCCATCAGACTAGTGCGTTTGTTTGGACACTGACTTAAAAACCACGTTAACGAAACCGCGTATAGGAGTTGAGTTTCTTGACTGCTGAATTGGCTGGATGGACCAAGTAAAATTCGTAGTAGATGTACAAGAGTCCAAAATTTGTTGGATTAGTACAAAGACTGATGACCTTCAATGGAAGGGACCTGACGCCGTTGTATCGTTCGTTGACCGGCAAAGTGTACCACGAGCCGTGAACGTACCTTGGACTCACCCCAAACACTATTCATTACTCGTCGTTCATCTCGAAATATGTTCGAATATAGCGGTAATTTTTTTTGTGGAATATAACAAAATTATTTATGTATATAAAAATCTATACTATTAATAAAATTGAAGTGTCTGTTTGTAATATTACAATAACCGTTTTTTACCAAATGCATATGTATGTATCTGTACACGGTACATATACCAAAATATTATTTTTTGTAATTTTTGTCTTTTTCTGTCTGTTTGTTCGTTCCCTTTGTCTGGCTGTTCCCGGCTGAACTGATTTTGACAGGGCTTTCACTGGCAGATAGCTGATGTAATAAGGAATAACTTAGGCTACTTTGTTCTTTTTTTTAAATTCAAACGCGGAAGAAGTCGCGGACATAGCTATTACATTAATAAACGCAGAAAAATAATGCATACTTATGAAATCTCTTTCTAGTATTACAAACTGTAAAAAGTACCCAAGTTAATTCAAAGCGAATGCTTTATCGAACAACTAATTAAACCTTTTATACTCCCAGTACAATTGGAACCGTGGAAGCTCATGGTCAATAAATTTGATTGAAGCATTGGCGTAACCTTACTAAAATAATTTACTATAATTACGTGAGGAAAAGGAAACAGTCCCACTAGTTTCCCGTAAAAATGCATAAAAACGCAAACTAAGCTGTAATTCTCAATCGATAATGTTTAATTGAACAGACGCAAATTATTGCATTAAGAATATTTTCTACTTCGTGCAATCAAATTGCGCCTGTAATTGACCCCGCTGTCGGACGAGAACCTAGGTTTCGGTAATTATGCCATATCCGTATAGGTCGAGATGCAACGGTTTGTTTTTGTGACGTAATGTCGACCGATATCGTTTAAGCAGATGTGTTATCGTGTCGTATAACGATTGATCGTAATGCTAACCAAAAAATTATCTCCGGTTTTTTATTGGATATGAAATTGCATCTTAATTTTGTACTACGAAGGTCGGTTGCGTCGATATTCAGTCAGTGACATAGCGAATTTTTTAATGGTAGAGGCTAGCGCGGGGTGTTCGGTCCATGAGTGACGTAAAACTTAATTACAGAAACGCGCCGCAGCCACGATCACGAAGGCCGCCGGCTAACAACTCCAATTATTCAGATGATGATCCTATTCTCACATGGTCATAAAATAATTTATATCTAAAATATTTTTAAATCCAGCTCTGTATCGTTCGCCTGTTATTAGCAAAAAATCGATTATAGCATAACTCGTTTTCGGACATAAAATCGGATTTATTCGCGTGTATGATTGTATGCGGACCTTGAGCGCGCCTGTTAAGACCTTCATGCCGGTAACCGCGCGGAAGTTGACGGGTGTATTTTTTGTCAATTTCGAGCTCGTTGAATTTTAGCACGCATTAGTCACAAGATAACCTTCAGCGGCGAAGCCCGCAGCGCATTGTTGACGAGCTGCATGCGATATCGCCTCGCGCCGGTCGCCGGTCGCCGTTCGCCGTTCGCCGCGCGGGTGCAATAACAGCCGTTATCACAATGTCACAACGTCTGCTTTGTCCCCGGCGCGGGCGGCACTGTCGCCACTGACTGGCGGCTGTTCGCTCGGATTCGGTCCTCTGAGACGTTTTATTTATTTACAGTACTCGTCATAATTCGCATAAAGCCAATCAGGTGAAATCGATCGTGAACGGAGGCGTAGCGTATTGGGACGACTGGAGTCGAATTGTGAATTTGTGTAGATCCGTCGAAGTGTGAACGGTTACGCAGTGTTTCGATAGTGATGTGAGGATGCTAGTGCGTGAGTATGTCGAGCTTGGCGAAGAAGGACAAGCCGACGATGTCGGTGACAGCGCTGATCAACTGGGCGCGGCCTGCACCTCCGGGCCCGCAGCAGCCTCCGCCCGCGGCGCCTGCGCCCTCGGCAAACATGCTCCAGCCTCTTGGAATGCCCTCCAACACGGCCAACGTTGACTTCGACCTGCAATGTAACTGTTTTTAACTTTTATTTCTTCTTTTTTTTAAACGTGTTATAAGTCCACCAGATGGTAAGTATATGTATGTATAGCAATGTACTCTTAGGTGTTAAAGCGCACTAACTTAGTAAAAGCCTATTCACTCTTGAGTTCAACGTTAAGTTACATTTAAATACATACAACATTCGACATAATAAACATCATCATCATCTAAAATATGTTATATTTCTCTCTGTATATAATAGGATTCTAGAATTTTCCTTGTCCAGCAAAATTTTTATAAGCTTAGATATTACAGGTATAATAACCTTGTAGATACTAACTTACATACAGTCGGCAGTAAAAAATACAACAAACTATTTTTAAAAATAAAAACGATGTATGTTTTAAAAATTGTTTCTAAATGTCCAGAGTTTTTTTCTTCAATTTTGTTGATGTTCATTTTGTAACATGTAATGAGCACTTTTCTTTTGTACGTATATATAATTATATCCTTCATAGACTGGTGCCAATTCTGTGAATCCACGTCTATGCAAAATATTAATTTGGTGCCATAGATCGTTAGATATTAAAAACAGCTCTTTAAATTGTTTTTTGTATATTATAAATCCGACACAAATTTTAACTCTTTAGTATATTATTATATTTAAATATTTAGTTTCTAGTGCATGGTGCGTTTGCTTTAAATGGTTAAATACTTAACCATAACGATAATAAGCTTCGATTGCATTTACTAGTGTTGTTATCACTGGCTTGATTTTTTACTTTGTTTTTGATTTTCCGGAGTACGATAAAAAGTATTGTTAGTGTTATTAAT
>DWLW01000041.1:0-12014 GCA_018251875.1 Lychnuchoides ozias
TTTAGTTCGGTCCTTAACGTCACGGGAACATTGGACTACGACGGCTTGTATCGGAGCTTTTATTAAGTCGGTCCAACGCGTAAGTGTCCGACCGCGTGACCGCTTGCCTTTTCCAGTAAAAGGCCTAAAAAAAACAGACAGACAGAGACAGTTCTCAGTGGTGGTCTCTAGCTTTTTTTGACTTAATCTAATTTAGTGCTCGACTAAAATTTCACCTGATGGTAAGTGGATATGTAGTCTGAAGTGTTAAAGCTTACACTCAAAGTGTTTAAAGTTCACTGAGAGAAATGCTTTAATGCTAATTTCATAATAATTATACCCCTCGCATTGTGAGAGCCCACCAAAGCGACAATTATTGGTTGTGATGATGATGATAAATGCGTATTTCGTATTTTCCCTAACAGTTGGAAGGCGCTAAAATCGGTATGGGCCCCGGCACGCCGGGCAACGAGGGAGTTTTGGCGAACTTCTTCAACTCGCTCCTGTATAAGAAGACCGGCTCGCCCGGGGCGCGCGCGCCAGCGGAGGCCTCGCCCGCGGCGGCGGCGGCGGCACGCTCCGACGCCGCGGCCGAGCTCGATCGCCTCACGAGGGCGAAGCGCCCGCCCCCGCCGATAGACCTCAACTCCTCGTCGGAATGCTAGCCGATGGCGGCGTAGGTGAGTGCTCCATACCAGACTACCACTACTATGCCACACTATCACCAGTATAAGAGACAGTCAACTTGTATACTATTTAACAATATAAACAAATTACTAAAAATATTTCCGCTTCAGAACGTATTAATCCATTATTGAATATCTTCTTAAAATAAATTATGATGACACTGAGGCGCTACCAAAAGTTATTGTTGTTGTTATTATAGACTTACACACACATACACACACCACACTCCCATACACCCACACACACACAACACATTGCATATGCAAAAGTTGTAACTTCGTTTAAAAAAATTATGTATGTTTATTGAAGAGCGGCACACCCTGGCACAAGTATTATATTTACTTAAAATGGTGTCCCAACAACGGAACAAAAACGATGTAACTTTCAAATGAATAAACTATTTGAATTTGACTGTGGATATTACAATAAGGCGTAATAACATAGACACGTGCTCTGTTAGAATGAGTTTAATGGACCATATTGCTTTTGTACGGTGCAACCGTGCATCCGCTGTGGTCACCATTTCACCCGGCGCGCGCGACACAAGTTTAAGTTAGACCGCAATTAGCCAGCAAGGGCCGCGCACGCTTAGTCAATCATACATTACAACATCAAGTATCGTATAATATCATATAGATTTCAGTTGATCAATCGGAATCCGCTGATAACAGCACGTGGATCGCGTTACTTTACTTCCGTGCCATAGAAAAAAATGCATCGAATACTTAATTACAGGTACAATAGTGCGTTGGGCGGCGGCGAGCTCTGCCCGGACGACGATATCACTCATAACGCTGGCTTGTACTTGACGCTTTGCCGTGGCCACGTCGACTCGCTTGCGAACGTCTCTGCAGGACGGGTGGTCTTGTCGGATGTCGCTGCCGCGCTATCACCGTCGGGAAGCTACCCGCCATCCGTGCGGTGCCGACCGTCCGACGAGCGACCACCGCGCCGGTGTCGCAATATCAAATGTGTCCGGCCGGCGAACGTAGACACATGCAGTGTGATTTACTATTTATATGAAGTTTAGTATTGTAAAATTTATCGAATGGGATCCCGGGGCATTTTTCAAATGATTTCACACGAGCAGCGACACCTGTTATTAGTGCCCTTGTCAAAATATTATATAGATTAAGATTGCGGTGATATGCAGCTGCGGATGGACGTAGCTTCTATTGTGATCGATAATGAACCCACGGCAGCCCGGCGCGTGAAAAATGCTCCAATTCTCTAAGTAGGAACTTTATAATACATTTCCATAATGGTACAGTGAGACAGAAGTATATGATTCAGTAATGTTTTTTTTTTTTTACTTATAATATGTTTTATGATATTAAATAAGTATTTATTTAGGTAGCCTCATGTGTTAACTGGAACGTGATTATTAATAATAATAATATTTTTTTTAAGATACAACTCGACGGCACTGCGTACAGATTTAATAATTTTAATTTTGCTCTAGCTTTTATAGTAAATTAATATAGCGTGTTATATGTCCAGTAACAACGTACGTTCACGCGCGCCGTCGAGTCTGATTGATATACTTAATGCAGAGAATGGTTTTAATCGATCGAGAGTAAAGAAGTTCCAAAGTAGGTGATCTTCTGTGAAGACTGGCAGTGCGGGCGGGGGCGTGGGATGCACAATGATGTCACTGTTTGTACAAACCATTACCGTTAGTCAAAATTATACCAGATACGGTATTCAATAAAGTCGACTTTCGTGTACCTCTATCCAGATAAGAGCAGTTGTACTGAATTTTGTACACAAATTGTATAATTAAATTTCATTCATTTTGAATTCCTGTTGCCTTACAATTAATTATACACTCCACTATCTTCAATACGGTGTTTATGAGATCGATAGCGCTTTCCTGTACCTACTCGCCGTATCACAGAGACTACGCGTCTTTGCAAAATACTGTGGAAACTATTAATGCTAGTTTCTACGAACATACCAATTGTACTGTAAAAGGCATTTCCAAGAACATCCTATAGCTATTGTATTGTGGCTTGAAAATTTGGTCTAGATTTCTTTATTTAAATGACTGCAGTATTGCATGCAATGAATCGACGTTGATGAATACCGTATCTCGAACCATCCAACGCATGAGATCTTTGTATTCCTTGAATGTGTGCGTGGACACGTTTTAGTATGGGTATTTACACACGAGGTTGATCTATCCATATTATAAGAATTTTAATAGATAACAGGATTAAGCATATACAGAGGCGATCTGACTTAAATAATTGTTAGTTTCGCATCTATAATTTTATGTCTGTGGAGCTTTTAACTTTAATATAAATAAACAGGCTCTTGTAACCTTTCAAAACAAGCAAATCCATTTCTGGAAGGATTTATTATCTTCTTTTGTTATTCCTGTACTTTGAAATTACTTTGGATTATTTTTATACAGCATAGTGTGTAATTGGCCTTATCAATTGCTAAAATTGGTCCGCAGCGCGCGCTGTCAGTGGAAGACATCGGATCTCGCGACCACTAAATGGCGTGTATCTGCTAATGCTTAGATCACTATAAATATGAGAATATGATGAATACATATGTCATAAGTTTAGTTGCAATAATGCTTACTTACTATCACGAAGATTATTGAAATACTTTGCACTTTTAAAAGTCTACATATAAACATATACAGGTCTCTGGCTGTTTTAAATCTAAAATACTCTGTTAAAACAGCCGCAGATAATATATTATTACAATTTTTTTATCATTTACAAAGAGTCTTGTAAGTTTTAGCAGATACCGTTCACTCACTACCGTTTCGTGTGTTAATATATAATTTGCTCACAAAAAGTTTTAAAATGTCTAACGCTCATTTAACTCACGTTGTAAATGTATTCAAGTGTAACACGTTAGATTATAATTTGAATTGTAATGGTGACCTTTACTGTGTGTTGTTGAATTAATTTATTTCATATATTAACAAAGTTTTGAACGAGTCATTTATTAATATCGCAGTGATAATCGGTCCTGTGTTTTACAGAATGTGTAATGTTTTCTTGAGATTGGTTTTTTTGTTTACTTGTGGTGCAATACAGAACATTCCAAACGTGGTTTGGTGCTTATTATTATAGTAAAATTATCGAATATAATATGGAGTTTCATTTACTTAACTGCCCGATAGCTCTCTATATTTTTTTCTAAATTGGACTTGTGTAGGCACTAAAGGTCACTGTTATAAAGTAGCTGATATTCAACAGATCATGTCATGGTAATGTAATATCCAAATCATATCTTAATGGTACTTAAGTTTTCATTCGTTCACTAAACTCGCGCGTTAACGGCATAGCGTTCAAAATACAATTCTTATCTTTAAGTATTTATGTAGTTGTATAAATAACCATCTGACCCGGAAAACGTTATCGTGTAGTATAATAGCACATATTAACTTCCGCTTTTAATTATATCCTTTGTGAATAAATTATTTATAGCAACACCTATCGAATCCTGTAGCTATAATTATAAGCAATCCATTGTGTGCATATGATTATGAACTGAATCAGTGAATAGTGCGCGAAAACAATACGCGCGAAGACACGATCAATGCGTGACAGTTACAGCTTCATATGACACTTTACCTTCAATCGCACATTTTGCGATGTATTTCGATTTCGGTACTTATTGTATATTTTGCACTATATAGTAGTATCATACAAAAATGTTGATCGCTAAAATTGATAGATTGGTATACAATTACAAATTCATATGGACTTACTACTGGAGGCTGTACAGACAGTTAGCTTAGGTTAAACTATCACTAGTTTAGTTGGAACTTTTGTTTCCTGCAGGATGGGGTCCGGGTTAAAATTTTGCACGTACCAATATTCAAACTCAAACTTCAAACTAATATTAGAATTAGTTCTCCGATCATGGAAGGCCAAGAACATCAGTTCTAGAAGGTTGTAAAGTGACAATACAAAAAAAAAACATGTGCTACTTACGCACTATTTGGTAGATCATTTAAATAAAATTGGCACATTTTTTTAAAGAAGAAATAAAGAAACATATATTTTGACGCATTATATCATCATTATCATAATTTTCAAATCGCATAATTATCCTACAGATGGACGCGAGACTTCTCTCTTGATAGGAACGAGTCTAGACTATAGTCCGACACTAGTCAAGAGCAGATTCTTAGAATGCACCTTTCAGAACAAAAAAAATAAATGGATTGCTTCTCGATTTTGTGTTGCGATCTTGGGCAAGAACCGTGAAAATTTTCTCTGTAACGTAGTCTTATACGCGAATACTGTGTTGGGTTGTTTGGGCTTCTTATTGAGAGAAAGACCGGTGGCGTATTCCATAATTTTATTGCCAAAATTTGCTTAAATATATTGTAAAATTACTGTTAGAACTAGCGACGAGTATAGTGAATGAAATGGTGTGATAGATAAACAATATCTGTCCGTCCTACTCTAACTGACGTGTATGGCGGGAGCGAGATGGCGAGAGTGCGTGTAAGCAAGATGGAGGTCTGCTCCGTATAAATATTACGGGTCGCGGCGCGCGCCATCATTGCTAGTCTGATCCGATGTTGATGCTGCAGGTACATCACTCCCCTTCAAGCGAAGCGTACGTTAGGCTTCACTGTACGTCCAGACCTAGTAATGTACGGCGTATCAGGAGTTTTCAGGCATGGCGTCTCAGCAGAAGCGTTGCTCGGTTCTCTCGGTAGCGAAGTAGTTATGTCTTCATTATATAAATGTGCTGGCTTTAATCTATCTATAGATATGTTCGATGTGCGTCTTGGTAATTGAACTTTGAAATACTTTTGATTTCTCTCTAGTACCTCGTACGGTCCTTCGTATGGGGGCGTGAGTGGGCTGCGTACCGAGTCGACTCGCACGAATACATGACTGCATGTTGCTAAGTCCTTGTAGACGAATGTTTGTTTGGACGAGGCTCTGTTTGTATGCACCGGTGTTATGACGGACATTGCTTCAGTTAGGCGTCGAACATATTCTGTGTCTTCAATTTTTGACTCTGTCGGTACGAAAAAGTCTGACGGAAGTCGTAGTGTCGAGCCGTAGGTCATTAATGCCGGATTGATTTTTGTATCTCCTTTTAATGCAGTGCGCAGCCCCAACATTACAGTATGTAAGTGTTCGCTCCATCTCGTTCCCGCGCCTCTTGCCATGAGCGCGGCTTTCAATGAACGGTGCCATCTCTCTATTGCGCCGTTTGCTTGCGGATGGTATGCTGTGGTTCTTATGCGTGTTATACCAAATTTCTTCATCAATGAATTGAATATTGCAGACTCAAATTGGCGTCCTTGGTCAGTAGTTACGCGTAGCGGGCATCCAAAACGACATATCCATCCTTCGTATATAGCTTTTGCTATTGTGTCGGCGGAGATGTCTTGTACTGGTATCGCTTCTGGCCATTTTGTACATCGGTCTATCATTGTTACACAATATTTGTACCCGTTCGATATAGGTAACGGTCCTACTACATCGATGTGAATGTGTTCGAATCTTTCTGAAGGGGCGAACTCACTCAGCGGGCTCGTCACGTGACGCAGTACTTTTGCGCGCTGACATCCGATGCATGATTTGGCCCACGTACCTACATCTTTGTTTATAGAAGGCCAGAAGTATTTTGAGGTCATAGTTTTGCGTGTACTTCTTACACCTGGATGGCTCAAATCGTGTTGCGCTTTGAAGGCTTCGTAACGATATGCAGGTGGTAGGTACGGTCGCGGATGAGTTGTTGACGTTTCGCATGTGATGGCTTCGTTGAGGCCGGGTAGCGGTATTTCTGTAAATCGTAGATTTGACCTTGATTTTAATGTTTTCAATTCTTTGTCCATTTTCTGATCGTTTGACAGGTTTTCGTATGAAATTGATTGTATTCGGGATAGCGCGTCCGCTGCTTGGTTCTTTTTTCCGTCGATGTACTTGATATTTGAACAAAATTGACTTATGTAGTGTAGCTGGCGTTCTCTTCGGGGTGTGTCGCTACCGCTCGCCGTCCTTGTTAGCCCATATGTTAATGGCTTGTGATCCGTGTATATAGTGACGTCGTTGCCTTCGATCAGTTTTCGAAGATGCTTGATAGCTGTATACATAGCTAGTAATTCGCGATCGTATACACTATACCGTCTTTGTGTCTCGCTCATTGACTTGGAGAAGAAGGCTAATGGTTTCCATGTGTTTTCATGTTTCTGTTGTAGGACGGCGCCAAGACTGCAGTCGGATGCGTCGGTCAGTAGGCATAGTGGCGCGTTTGGTACCGGATGAGACAGTGTCGCGGCTTCGAGAATGCTTTGTCGGCATTTCTCAAAAGCTTGTTCGGCTTCGGTCGTCCAGACTATCGGTGTTCTGTCATTTTTCTTTGAGTTGTGCAGGTATTTATTTAATTCATATTGGTGTTCCGCTTGATGTGGTAGGCATTCGCGATAAAAGTTTATTAAACCGAGGAATCTTCGCAGTTCTTGGACGGTTTGTGGTTTCGGATATTCGATTATTGATTTAATGTGTTCTTCAGTGGGTCGTATGCCATCGCGTGATACTTCGTAGCCCAAAAATTCAATTTTTTTCTGTCCGAATTCGCATTTTTCGATTTTTAATGTGACTCCGTATTGATTTAAGCGTTCCAGTACTTTCTCAATGTGATCTCTGTGCTCTTCTTTGCTTGTAGAATGGATTAGGAGATCGTCGACGAAGCAGAATACGAAGTCGTCGAGTCCCCGTAGTACTTGGTGCATAAATCGCTGAAACGTTTGGCCTGAGTTTCGTAGACCAAACGTCATGCAATTAAATTCGAACAGTCCGAAAGGTGTAATAATTGCGGTTTTTTGTGCATCTTTTTGTTCCATCGGTATTTGAAAATATGCCATCTTGACGTCGAGTTTCGTAAATATTTCTTTTCCATGCAGCTGGTACGTGAATTCTTGAACGCGCGGTATGGGGTATCTGTCGGGTACTGTTACGGCGTTGAGTCGTCTATAGTCGCCGCAGACTCGCAATGAACCGTCTTTTTTTGCGACGACATGTAGAGGGCTGGCCCATGGACTGTTTGAAGGCTTGCATATGCCCATCTCCATCATCTTCTCAAACTCGATTTTTGCGGCTTTGTATTTTTCAGGCGTTAGAGGTCGTGGACGTGCGGATAATGGTGGTCCCGAGGTTTCTATGTGATGAGTTACATCGTGCTTGACAGGGGTCTTCAATGACATGGGTCGCAGGACATCTTTGTGCTTCTCCAAGATATCATGGTAAGCGTGATCCTGGTTCATCAAGTATATGGTGGGTTCGCTGCTCTTCACCTGTATTGTGTCGATGTTAAGTTCCGTCATCTTGTCTATGAGTTTACGGCGATGCAGGTCCACCAAAAGTTGATGTTTTCTGAGGAAATCGGCTCCCAGTATTGAAGTCTTCACGTCGGCGATAATGAACGTCCATTTGAAGCTTCGACGTAAACCTAAGTTGAGTTCCAGTGTTCGCTCTCCATAGGTACGTATCGGTGTATTATTAGCGGCGTATAAGTTGTATCCATTTGTATGTTGACTTTTCGTTGTTGATCTAGCCGCTAATACAGAGATGTCGGCCCCGGTGTCTACTAAAAATCGTTCTTGTGTGTTTCTATCGATGACGCATAGGCGGTGGCTTGAATTTGGAACATCGACGCCCGCCAATGTCGATGTTTTTTCTAGTTTTCCGGAGTATGTTTCTTTCTTGCGCACGGTGACTCGCAACGACGGGCTTTATCGCCGAAGTGGAAGTGGTAGCGGCATAGCCAGTCGGCATCTTCCGGTCTTCGATTTTTATCGTAGTTGCGTTCCGATGTGCGTGAGCGAGAACGACTGCGTGAGCGAAAGGGACGGCGATAGTTTCTTGCATTTGTTTGTAGACGTAGTTCTGCGATTTCTAGTGATAATTTTTCTATTTGTTTCGTTAATAGTTCGTAGTGGGGATTAGCTGGCATCGGGCTGAAGTGTGAGCTGGGCGTGGCTGTGGTGACGGCGGCAATCGTATGTTCTGAGTGTTCCATCATCTTGTCGGCCATGGCAGCAAGTCCGTCGAGCGATGATTCGGTGTTGACAGAGAGTATAGCGCGAATCTGAGTAGGTATCTGGTTCATCCATATTACTTTTAACGTTTCGTCCGCGAACGTACTGCCTCCCAGGTCCCGCATTTTTCGTAGTAGCTGGGTAGGTCTTTGTTCGCCGAGTTCCAGGCCTCCGAGTAATTTTTGTATTTGACGGTGCTCCGATTCTTGGTAGACGGATATTAATCTGTTCTTCAAGACTGTGTATTTTCCGCTGTTTGGTGGTTTGATGATGATGTCGCTGATCTGTTCGATGTCCACCCGGTCGAGTGCTGGAATGACGAGATTGTATTTATGCTCGTCACCAATCTTGTGTGCTGCGATGACCGCTTCAAATTGCGCGAACCATAAGCGTGGATTTTCTCGCCAAAAGTGGGGTATTTTGGCTTGCAGCGATACTGTAGCAATTTCTCTCTTCGTGTCTTCTGAGCAGAGTTCTTCCTTGTTTTGCTCCATTTCTTCTTGTGATCACGTCGGGGTCACCAATTGTTGGGTTGCTTGGGCTTCTTATTAAGAGAAAGACCGGTGGCGTATTCCATAATTTTATTGCCTTTTTTTTTTTTTTTTTTTTTGTTGTTTTTATGTTATATTTTTTATGTTTTCAGATGGACACCGATTCTACAGTCCGTCAACCAATACACTTGCAACCCATCAACAAGAAGTTATTCCATTCGCCAATGTACGAAAGCCCGAAAGGCACAGTACAACGGTCCTGTATGGAACGTTCTAGAAAGGCTAGAAAGAGAAAACAATCTCTTCTACCAGATTCTTGCGAGAAGATAAAGAAGGCGTACGTCACGGAGTGCGACAAGGACAGCTATAGCCCAGATGTATACGGAGCGATGAGAAAGAAAGTTTTAATAAGTCTGTTCCATAATAAGGAATATTCCATGGATTTTGATTAGTGAACCGGTATAATAATTAGTAGAATAATATCTTATTATTATATTTTACTATAGTAAGTTATAATTTACTATTGTTGGGACAAAATCTCAATGCAGGTACGGTCGTAAAAAGGGGTGGGAAAGCGGAGTTAACAAACTTATAGTTCTTATGGAAGCCAGTCCATAAGAACTATAAGTGCAAGGGCGACACATTATATTCCGTTTTCGCACACTTATTAAAGCCGCGCCTGCAGCGTCGTTTTGTGCAGTGTAGTTTTAAGTTCTAAGTATTATAAAGTATAAGTTTAAAGTTATTTAATATTTAATTAAATATAAGTACGCTTTAATTATTGTCTTCCACAAATACGTATGAATAAACTATTTTTATAGTAAATGAAATATTTTTGTTATTAAACTATTTTTAGCTTTAGTCATTTAGGAAATAGTTCGCGTAGTTTTTAATTGATATTAAGATTGTAACGATATGATTAGCTTTGAATTAGGAGAGGATTGCAGTCGTCCATTTATGTCAATATCTGACAAATACGCAAATGGGCGACGTGATGATGAGCTGTCACGGACCCCAGAAACGTCCGTATAGTTTAGAGAAAAACTTGATGCAGCCGTGGTCATAAAAATTCACTTCATTCACGACCGCGCCTGCAGCGCGAATTTGTCCAATGTTTTACCAGGTGTTTTATCACTTCATCTTAACCGTACGATCCATTTAGGAATTTGATTTCCTAGTTTTAGGAATCATGATTATAAACTCAATCGAAAGAGGACCTGTTTTGAAACATTAACTAAATCGTTTTTTTAGGTTTGTATAATTATGTCCATTTATTGTCTACACTAATAAGAGGCTTAAGAGTCAATATAGATTTAATAATTAAATATATAACAGTATATGTTTTTGGTTTTTTATCAGTTGACAACAAACTGGATAATAGGGTAGTGGACCTTCACGTCATCAAAAACATCACCGACGCGTTGCTAGTTGAGAAGGAAACAGGAACCCCGCTTATTACATAGTATAACATATTCTCCATAATAATATGGCCATTGTAACAGTACCGCTGTACAACTTATATAAATAAAACGTTTAAGAAATATTGTTTTTGATTCTTGTTATGTAATGTTCAGTACATAAAGTTTCAAATATCCCATGAGTAAGAAAGTGATGCTATTCTTTTATTCAAATTTATTTCTGACGCGTTTGAGCATCAAGTCATTAATATGTACACAGAAATCTTTAGTCTTCTTCGTTAACTTCTCTTAAGTTTTTTTATTATTGTTTTTATTTTATTGTAACGTCATACAAGAGCAAACAAAAGCTCAAATCTAACGCCCGCACGGAAGAATGCGAGATTTGTCATAGTTAACGTAATTAGCGGACGAAGTCGCGGGCAGTAGCTAGTATATAATAATGGAGGTGTAACAAAATGCTTCACGTTGAAAAGCCAAACGCTAAGGCAAATAAGTGTTCATCTTTAAAAACGTTTTCACCTTTTAAAGTGAGCTCACTATCCTCCAGTAACGAGGGCGCGTGCTTCGCGGATATTTAGTTAATAAAGTAACTTCGTTTTGTTGTGATCGGTCGACGTGCCGTTGAAGACGTCGCGACTTCTCAGCGGTTCCACAGATTGATTCTTCAATCCAATAAAGGGAAAAATATAAGTTTTTCTTTATCCCCTTTGACCGATATCTTTAGTAAAATGTCAAATGTACTGACTCGTTTACTGGAGTGAATTGTCATTAATCTTTAGAAAATCAGTGACTTAACTCAAATATAACTTCAACACTATGTCGTTTATAGATATTGTAAGATCTCCGATCTCGGTTTATATTGGTAAAAATCATGTCAGATGCCTTTGGGATGACATCTTTTGACTATTGGGATGGTCATTAATACCTTCGAGAAGCCGCTGTGATGGTGCACGCGCTAGTTCTCCTTATTTATGAGAAGATGCCTGCGCCCAGCAGCGTGTCGATAACTGGTGGAATCCATTCGTTAAATTTTGTAATTGTATGAATATAATATTGGAGTGAATTTTAGCGGCAAGAATTTTTTTTTCATTACGTGTACTTCATTATTTTCATCTTCATACCAACCCATGACTATCCCACTGCTGGTCTAGCCTCTCTCTCGCAATGTGACGGGTATAGACCATAGTCCACCACGCTGGCCAAGTAAGGATTGGTAGACTTCTCATACCTTCGAGAACATTATGAATAATTCTCAGGTACCAGGTTACCTCATGATTTCAATCACAGTAGCAAGTGTGAGTAGCAAGTACAGTAGTACAGTAGCAAGTAGAAGACTTGAATATTATATCACCGGTCTCATTGCGAAAGAACAAGCAGGATTCGTCAAAGGTAGAGGCACAAGGG
>DWLW01000042.1:0-11983 GCA_018251875.1 Lychnuchoides ozias
TTGCCTAAATGAGACCGAGAACTTTGAACAAATTATGAATAATGAAAAATGAATATAATCTTATTTCTTAGTTCATTATATCGTTATACGAATTGACCGCTTATTCCGATTTACACTCTTTTTAGCGTAAGTTTTTTATATAAAAAGCAGTCTATTGAGCAGGCAGGTCACTTGACGGTAAGTGGTAACCACCATTTAAGGACCTTCGTAGTCCCAAATACGTCACCGAATCGTGGCGGGCCAATAAGGAAACAGAAGATACGCTATTATTAACGCTCTGACTCGGCAACCGAAATATGTAAAAACATTTCAACTCTTAAACGGCGGTTGGTAAGAAAATCAGACAAGTAAAAAGCTTTACCAGAATGAACTAGTATCGTGATTACACTACACAGCCCAGCGACCTCCAATAGAAGGGACTTCACGCCTTACCCTAGTCTATTGTTCAGTAAGAAGCATCACCGGCAGGGGAGGTTGGCTTGGACTCAAGACTGCATGAAACCCATTACATTTTTGTACGCTATACATTCAAGAAAGTGCGATAAAGATACAAATATCATGTGTTTTCAGATACTCCATGCAGCAGTAGGGCTGGTACCATCTGGAGTGTTTGTAGTTCTTATGCAAGTGTACTCCCGAGTCTTTCTTGTATTCGGAGCTTTGCTGGCAACTCACGGAGCTACTGTCAGCCCTGGTCTCCCGATTTGTGTCTTCGCATGGAGCGTCACTGAAATTGTCCGCTACAGTTACTATGCATTGAATTTGATCAATGCTGCCCCACAATCTTTATTATTCCTCAGGTAAGGTTCAATAAGTTACGTGGCGTATTTCAAACTTTAGTATTCAAATCTCATCACGTATGCTTTTGTTGGCTTTATGCTAAAATAAAATTTAAATTTAGCAACATCCAATTGAGTGCTCATTAATTACCACAATTTCAATGGAGTAACAGGAGAATAGTTGGAAATACATAATACATATTGTTTTTATATTGATTAACTTTTAATTTAAATTAGATTCTATTATTCTTTCGATTTTAGTTTTAAATTGTTTGTTTTTTTTTTCTTTTACAGATATTCAACATTCTTGCCGCTGTACCCAATTGGAATTACCGGAGAACTGTTGTGCATGTATCATTCTCTCGATGAAATCTATGAAAAGAAATTGTTTACGTTCTCTATGCCTAACAATTGGAACTTTATATTTAATTACTATTACTTCCTTATCTTCTACATGTTGCTGTATATTCCACTGTTCCCCTATCTTTTCGGGCACATGGTTAAACAGAGACGCAAGATGTTGGGCAGAGATGCTAAAAAGATTAAATAATGCTCACAAATTTATAGAATAACTAGTTATTATAAAAATTATACCATAGATAAAGAAATAAAAATGTAATATGAATAACTACATGTTGTAGTAATCTAAGTTTCTATAATACAGTCGCATCTTTTCGCGCTTGTTCGGACTACCCACAACACATTGTTTGATACACATGCTATTGACTTCAGACATAGGAATGCTGTGTAACAAAATAAGTAGGAGGTTTTTTAAACGTTGTTCTGGAAATTGCGATTTAAGGAGTGAGACATTTCTAGAAGGATACTCACCGATATCACTTGCTTTAGGAAGATTGAGACGAGATAACCTTTTTGGTCTCTTGTGCCAGGAAGATTAATAATCTTTTTGGGCTGACTTTGGACATGAGTTTTATGTTGTCCAATCTACCTTGCTATTGTGGAACGCTAATCATATAGCGTTGATACGCCTTATTGAACTTACGTCACATACGTTACGTCTTATTGATATAACCATATCCCAGCATGGCCTAGGATCCTCCAGCGATGGCGTAGAGATATAAAATTATTTACAATCATTCAGCTTCAATCCATTACTTAGCAAGATAAAAAAAATATTTTTTTTAGCTTTTAACAGCCCATGCTTAATACCAGGTTTTAAATATAGGGGGCGTGTGTAGTGCGACCGGTGCACATTTTATATTATATTTTAAACCAATTATTATTTTTTCATCTATGGTTATACTAAATGTTATATACAATGGTATGTGGTTTATAATTGACATTGAACAACCTATCATATTGATAAGTTGTTCTGATCAGTAGATTTAAGGTACAGTAGAATAGTAAGAAGGATTAATAAAGACGTTTCTTTCCATATTTTACCAATTAACATAATACACAACATTTTCCTACAGATTTTTACAAACTCATTGGAGACTTCAGCAAATTATAAATTTCATTATACTTTTCATCATAACCCATAACTGTCCCACTGCTGGGATCGGGTCTCCTCTCACAGAGTGAGGCGTTAAGGCCTTAGCTTCCACCGATATCAGCGATAGCCTAGTGATATGCCGTCTTTCACATGGTTAGGCCTCCGTTTAAATCCTGCATGCATCTCTAATTATTAAACTTATTTGCTCATTAGAAATTTCTTATCACTTGCTTCAACGAAGGAAAATATCGTAAGTGAGGGTTCTCCACAACTCGTAAAGGTGTGTAAAGTATACCAATTCACACTTACAAAACCTTGAAGCCTACAGCCTATATCTGTCTTATTGTAAGAGAAAACCCGAACTAGCAATGAAAATGTTATGGGTAGCGATAATGATGATGTAATAATATCCTCAGAAAGCAATAACATTAGTTCATCAACAAAAACAATATAAAACGAACAATTGCATAAAACAGTAAATGACATTAAGAGTGAACCGAAGCTTTACTGAATGTTTCACCCGCACCATGCTAGAGCGTACGGAGTATAACTTATTCTCTAAAGATCAATATTAGCTATAAGATCGCGTACTGTTATGTTATACCGTGAATTTCTGTTGTTTTTTGTTTTCTGTTGGTGTTTTGATTGTTTTCCATACTACGTTTACCTACATTAAGTTTTAAAATAATTATGTCAAGTTTGTTATTCGGTGGGTTTTTACGCAGTTACGATAGGTACTCGTTAGTTAATGTTTTATTAATAATAAGGTTAATATATATTATTATTTAATATATATTAACCATGTAATATATAATTATTTATATAAGAAATTATTTATATGAATTAAAAAAATTAAATGATGGGTTAATAGTTGGGTACGTGTTTATTTTGGGTTCAGGAAAAAAATAAAGCTGACTATATTTTTTTGTCTTTCTTATTAAGTTCCTTGACCTTTGAAAAGCAAATAAATTCAACAATAATTATAAATATGAATATAAATGACTACATGGGCTGGGAATCGAACCTAGAACCCGGCGTTCTTGCCGAACGATTTGGTTCACACTGCCTGCCTAGAAATAACTCGCAGGTTTAATTCCCGATCGGAGTAGATATTTATATAAATTGTTTGTTTTTGTATCAAGGTTGTTTATTATGTTCGTGCCACACGTATTGGGGCGTACTACAACACTTACCCAGACCTCATGCCCGCAGACCCGGGTGACATAAATGGCGACAGAAGCCAGCCTAGACCTATGCGTAAACATATGAGTAATATTATGTCAATATAAACATTGAGTTAACATTACTATTGGTATAATTATATTTAGGTAGCAGTGTTAGTCTAGTGGTTTGAACATCGGTGTCTCACACCGTGGGTCCCGAATTCGGAACCTGCACGCACGCACGTCAAATTTTTTAAAATTTGTGCGTATTAAAATTTAATTATCACTTGCTTCGGTGAAGGAAAACGTCGTGAGGAAACCTGCATACCATAAAGTTCTCAAAGGTGTGTGAAGTCTGCCAATCCGCACTTGACCAGGCATTAGAGGGTGGAAAATGCATAACGCACAATTGGTCTGTGTCATTATGTAGGACTCCGAGCTCCGAGCCCGTCACAGCGGACTTACCACTAAAAACACCCTGAAGTTGGCTATCGTCTTGTGACCTTTAAGCATCCGTCAGAAGCGAGCCGAGGCGGTTTTAGTTGAGTATCTTTTAGATTCCCCTTTCCCTCCCCTCTTTCGAAAACAAAAAAGTATTTGGTTACGTGTCAATTACAAATGAAAGTGAAATGTATATGATGGTAACAAACAATTGATTAATAATAAAAATTAAGCTACCGATTTCTGTATTGGGTAATTGACATTGATAATGTTACATGTTATCACATGTACAACGGGATTAATTCGCCCTGCGTCAATTAATTACGATTTAAATCATGTAGCTAATCGGCACAGGTTTGTAATAAATAGTATATCTGATTGTTTTTATCAATGTTATCTTTAGATGAACGGCTTGTATAAAACAAATAACAGTAACAACGGGGTTCTATCGATCGATAGGAGCATGAATCAAATGAAGTCCGTGGCTGCTCTTCTGGCGCTGTTGCTGGCGGTGGTTGAAGCTAATACTGGCTTCAACGAGCTATCCGAGTGAGTTCGTAAATTCAACAGATGACGTAGAACAGGCTAGTGTATTCTTGGTAAAATGTGCCTTTAGCTTTTGTTACAGTAGGCTACGATTATTAAGTATTAAAAAAAATACTGAGTTGTTTTACAGCCGGTCCTTTATAAAAAACCGAAACAGTCAAGCAACAATACCTAAAAACAATAATTATCTATCCAAAAATATAAATTCCACTTGTTTTAAATAATTCAGTTAGATATTAAAGACGACCGATTTCGTTTTGTTTCATGAAGTAGGCATATTAATAAAAAAGGTCATTTCTTTTATTAATAGTAAATACAAAACTCCTGCTACTGGAAAACTGCAAGCATATCGCTTAGTTTAAAATCTTTGTAGTAATAATAAATGCTATTCGAATTTTTTGCATTTTTACCAAGTGGTAAACTGCCTGATGAATTACTAAATCTTAAAAAATAGATAACAAGACCAGGCCTTATCCTATTTTTATGAGGTTAACCTGAAATTAACTCGAAAACAACTTTCAACAACGAAACTTTCGTTGCCGTTTTCTCGATATGTAGATGTACTACAAATATTATTTCAACAGTGGAAGATGGGACCCCGATCTAACAGCCAATGTCAACGAATACGTGGACAAGACAATTAATAAACTCATTCCATTTATGATTGAGAATGGCCTTGACCCTATGGAGTTGCCGGATATTGAAGAAGGATTTGAAGTTGTAAGTATTGTTGAAATTCATAACCTGTCTACGTCATCCATGCTCATGCAACTGGGTTGAAATTTCAGTGAATGTTTCATATCAGTTAAAAATCATGTGCTACCGACCTTGACTAAGACTATCTGGTTTTTTTTATAAGTCATAAGTCAATACGTGCCACATAATGGTAAGTTGTGATGTAGTCTTATTGTAAGGCGCACTAACTGATCTGATCAGAGTATTCTACGTCTTTTCAGCGGCCGCTTTGGGTTACGTACAGCGCCCGCTTGAAGATCCACGATGGTTCTATGACTGGCTTAGTAAACGTGGCTCGTTCAGGAGACCAGACAGTCAAATACCTTGCTAAGATGCTGCGTGTCCGTGTCCAGTTGCATTTTAATAACCTTGAGGTAAGCCCATGTTGGGATGTTATACCTTTCTGTGGTTGTGGTTTCTATAAACTAAGTGTACCTTACAACAAACGTATATTGTCATATAGATAATACGTATAAAGAACAAATAAGGCTCAATAGCATTATAATTAGATCCTTGAAATGAAACCGCCCTTTATATCTCTTATATTAAGGTTTTACAAACAAAGGTTAAATAGAAAAAAAATTGCAGCTATAAAACAAAATAAAATCGTGTGGACCCAGTACATTTAAAATAGACAACGTTACACTAGTGTAATTGAAGCGTTTTAACCTGGTTTTTTTTTTTTTTTATTCCTCTATGCGGAGCGTGGTGGGAAAAATGCGTTACGCACCGTTCCAGCCAGCTGGGGTGTGTGGGACTCCCCGCTTACCTCGGTATACCCACTAAAAAAACCACCAATATATTTGTTACTATGTCGGCTTTCATCTTTCGACCTATCATCGTAACCCATAACTGTTCACTGTTCCACTGTAGGGTTCGGGTCTCTTCCCACCATGTAAGGGGTGTAGCAAGCCAGCAAGCTGACCAAATGTGCATTGGTACACTTCACATAGAACTCTAAATTATGCTGGTTTCCTTACTATGTTTTCGTACTGTAAGCAAGTATGTCTTAGTAATTTGTTATATTACTAAGACGTACATAACTTTAGAAATTAGAGGTGCGTGCAGGTTTTGAACCCGAGACCCCACAGTGCGGGAGACCAACGATCAAACCACTTATTTATTGTTATTATTTTGGTAATTTTACCAAATACATACTTTTACCATTGTTACTATAATAAAATTATAACTACGCCCATGCAACAGTTGCAACATTTCTTCGCTGTATATATTAATAACAATATTAATGGAAAAGTATCCAAATTTAATATACAAAATAACTACGAATTAGTTGTTTAATCTATAATGCAGCGACCTCTTTCTGGCAACCATTGCTTGGAGTAACTGAATGTAATTTTCTATAAAGCATAGGGTAGACAGAGGGTGTACAAAGCAAACAATACACTTAGTGTGTTTGTACCTTTTGTAATGTTAGTAGACACCTGGACAGGAGATATTCTGGAGAGAAATGTAACGAAAAAGGAAAAAGTGGCAAACTCGCTTCAGGAAATCGGATAAGTCTGTAAATAGACTAGCTTATCCGGCAAAGTGCTTAAGTCATTTGAAATAATGAATCATTATTTTGTCACTGATAGGCTCGCACGTTCCTGGGTTAAAAGATTACAAATTTTAAAATGCCTGCAATTTCACATGACGTAAGCTTTTGTACTCAAACAAAGGTTAAGATTATCTTGGTAACTATACTTTATTACTTAATAAACGTTTCGTAAAAAAACAAAAAACGTATTTTTTACAAAAAGATTCATTTAAAGAAAATTGAAACATCTAATAAGGGGAGGTAATTGGTCCTTCGTGCACGATTGAAATTATTTTCTTTTAAAGTTTACAAAATAAAAATAGAGGGTTTCTATTTATTTTACCTTTTTATTTTCAAAGAGAGTGTAATCAACGAAATGCGATCTCGCTGGGGAGTTTAGTGAGATTTTTACGTATGTACTCGGCAACGGCACATGCATATTGAAACCTGAAAACATTGAAATAAAATTCGCAGTGATTCTTTACGCCAACCAATGTGGAGCGTGTTATGGTGCGCTCATAGCCTGATGGCTTGTGTATCGTAAGTGATCGTGAGTAAGCCATCCAATCTCGAGAGCCGTCGGGTGTTGGTAGGTGTCATTACTTCTTGAGCACTTCCGTATCTACAAGAGCTCTGTCATGGCAGGCGCTAAGCCACGTTATGCGTTCTAGGCTTCCTTAATCACGAGACCTGCTGGGTACAGATAGCCGCTAAGGGTTTCAAGTCAGCCAATGTATTAGCGCGTCGATTGCTTACTATACAAAATAAATGAGAAAGGCTCTTGACCTATGGACTTAAATGAACCATCAATGCCGCTTCGTAATTCCAAACCTTATACTTGCGTAATGGAGTTTGTTTCGGAGTACGTGGAAACTCATAAGCGGTCGTGCGTGCCCATATTGATTAATAATATCAAGAGATTACATCCATTGAACTAAATCAATGGCGCGTGATTTATTGTGTAGTGTTTTTCGTAAACGTTATTGGAAGCTGTGTGTACACAGTTACAATGTAATGCTCTCGGGTGTAAAGCTGGACTTTGTATGGAATTAAGAGCAAATAAAGCGAGCTCATAGACCGATGGTTTGCGTTAACATAGATCGTATCAAAGATAGATGCTGTCTGGTCAGGCGGTTGGATGGGTGATCACTTGTGGCAAAATATCTTTAAAGCTTCTGTGTTTCAAACGACACGTTGATCCGTTGTTATTTCTATAGCTGTAACCTTTGTTTACCAGGTATATGAAGTGTCTATAGGTATTATTTTTGTATAGCAGTCCTTAGAACCGACAAGACGAAACCTACAGCCCTGTGAAGGACTCTTTAGATCTACGAAGATATCTGTTCTTGTTGATGGATGTATCATTAATAGATGTTATTGTAGAAAATATAAGGATCAATGGTTTATAATTTCATCTACTGCTTAACGCATCTGTAGTGCAAACCTAGTAAATTTGTTATTTCTTCCTAAATATGTTGCTTCCAGCTACCAAACAATAATCCTATGGTGTTATTGAAATTCAGTAAAAATTTCAGTTAGCCGCCAGACATCTCGTCGTTTTTCGGCTGGGGGCTTGAGAATCAGTATTTTCGTCGTGTTTTCATGGGAAAACTTTTATAATTTTTTTTTTGTTAAACTTTATATAATTATAATTATAATAATATAATAATTACATCAGGTGGAATCGTAGTCAAGCATTGAGGTATATATAACATGTAAAAAAAAAGATATGTTTTTTCTTTCTACATTATGAAGTCTGTCAGTGCCCAAGGAACACAACCTGTGTTGATATTTGAGATTCAGTAAAACTCCATATTTACTATTTGTAGACTTTTTTTAATTGATAATAGACGGCAATCGATCACACGAGCAACGTGATTGTAAATGCTCAACGTTGCCCAACATCAGTTACAAGTTACAACTAAGATATCACCGATGCGTTGTCGGTGAAGAAAGTGGAGAGACGAAGCAAAGTAAAATTACAGGTGATTTCTGTGAAGTAATACAAGTTCAGTCCCTAGATCGAACATTTAAATTGTAATTTGTGCCACCGTTTTACTGAAACCGACGTAAAGACTGGATCACACTAAAACATTATAACGTTGTAACGTATAAAGCAAGTAAGTGGATTTGGAGTAATACCGCATGAGAACGTTCTGCTGAAGCCAGGTCGGTTAAGTACTTAACAAACTAATTAATTGAAAAGGGAATACAATACTTCTTCAGACCAGGGACGATGTACAAAGAATGATGATATATAAAAAAATATAATAACAACATCAAAACTCTTTATTGTAAATCAATGAAATACAGATCAGTAAGTAAGCAGTAATAGCCTAGTGGTTTGAAAGTCGGTGTCTAACGCCGTGGGTACCGAGTTCGAAACCCGCAAGCACCTCTAATTTTTCAAACATTACATTTACATAGCGTATAAAACTTTAATTATAACTTGCTTCGGTGAAGGAAAACATTGTGGGGAAACCTAAGAGTTCTCCATCAAGTTTTTTTTTTTTTTTATATTGGAGACGGGCAAACAGGCATACGGTCCACCTGATGGTAAGTGGTCGCTGTCGCCTATGGACACGTGCAATGTCAAAGGAACTGCACGGCAACAGCCGGCCTTGCATGAATTGGTTTACACTCTTTTTTAAAACCCCCTTGTCATAGCGCAACGGGAATACCTCAGATGGAAGTTCATTCCACATTTTGCAGGTCCTTGGCAGGAAGCGGACAGTCGACGATTGCTACGAATCAAGGCGGTGCCGCGGTGTGGATGATACTTTGAGCTGATTGAAGTTTGCTATTCCGTAACTGTCTAGCATCCTGTACTAGGCTTTATCATTGGCGTTGTGAGAGAACACCCAAAGCCAGTAGTGGGATAGTTATATGACTTTGATGTTGATTTGACAACTGGGCTACTGCAACTCGTTAACATGTATAATCAATTTACAATTTGGCCAATATTTATAGTTAAAATATTGAACGCCTCATATTTCAATGGCATGCATAATAATTATATTTTAGTTACGTTAATAATATATCTGTTGCTTAAAATACTTTAATGTTGATTAATGTATGTATGTAAGACGACTCCGTAGCCCAGTTGGTATTAACCTTGCCTGCAAAGCGTCCCGGGTTAGATTGCCAGCCGGCGCAAACCTTTATGTGATAGATAAATGTTTGTTCTCGTCGTTAAGTCTCATAGACGTGGGAGTTTGTGATGTTTAATTCATGTATGTCCATGCCACTCGCGTTACAGTGATTCCTAGAGCGGGAGTATAAGTGTTAAAAAAAAAATTGTTTAAATAAATGTAACTTAATTTTAATTGTACCAGGAATTAAGCAATCACTTTTAACAATACCTTATTGTTACCCTCAGAGCGATACAAATAAAACCGAATTCCGGGCCGCAGGACACGAGATCTCGCGTGTTTCCGCAATTCTTTTTCAACTCCTGATAGGATACCCTGAGGGGTCAGAGGAGATGAAAATGGGTGCACGATGTCACGCGACCGGATTGAGACGTTATTTGACACGAGTACTGCACTGATTGGACCTTAACTATTACTATATCTATATATTTATGTATATAGATATAGTCGATGGCAGCTAGGTACTGTGTCTCTAGACATTAGGATAAGACATAGAAATATTATTATTGTTAGGTCAAGCAGATAATAAATCTTATCAACATAACAAAGTAACATACCAATTATACTGGATGATATAGATCCCAGAGTATTCATCAGGAACTGGTGCCATAATCAAGTCTTTTGTGAAGCAAGCTGTGTTTCATATTTTAAGCCTATATTTCTCTATTTTTAGTGACTATAGTTTTTTTTTGCAGCAAGAATCACCCACAGCTAAGGATTTAAAAGACATTTTAATAACTCTGAAGTTCAACAAGCCACCTCCGAACATAACTCCGGAAATATTGTTTGCAAAGCTGGAGGCTAAGCTCAAAGAAACTATACAAAAGGAAGGTGAGAGTCCACCTTTGTAGGCAAATTGTGGTTGGTGAAGCACCCATAATTTTTAGTAAACTAACAAAGTTTGTTCGTGCCACTGCTGAAGTTGAATTATTTAAAGATGACTCTTAATAATTTCCTCATTGACAAGAGCTATTATAACATAAATTATTTTTTAACGAAAAGTATATTAATGCAAACATATAATATTTCGTCTTTTAATTTAATTTTAATTATTACCTTATGAATTGATTGTTCAGTAAATATTATATATGGAAAATTATATAATAATTGTGAGCCCATATGTGGCGATAATACAGAGTTCTTTGTGCTAAATTATAATAACTGTTGTAAACATGTATTGTGCAATAAATGATTTGATTTACAGTTGTACATAGGCAGGCATGATCAATTATAATTTATGGTCTGTGTTCTCGTTTGCCATCTGTTGCTATAAAAAAATATAATAAACACTATTAGGTTTTTGTTTATAACAAATATTATTTTCATGAGAAGCGAATTGACTTGATAACTTTAACCAATTTTATTAAGACTGATCTCAACCTAAATCCCTAATCTAAAATGAAATATTTTAATCAATGTGTCTGATATTTCTGTATATATATATGATGTTTGTTCAAGGTGAGAAATTTGTGGGAAAGCCACTCTACAATAGAGCAATAACTGACAAGGATTGGAAACAGTTGGAAACTGTTTTCACAGAAATGTATGAGGAATATCGGTTGAGACGAGAAACACTCATTACTAGGCTTGAGTGCACCATACAAAGCTTTGAGGTAATATTAGCATAGATGCTTGTATTGTCGGTGTTCCTGTCTGATTATAATGTGGGCATCTTCAAGTCAAGAGTGAATAGGTTATTACTAAGTTAGTGAGCTTTGCCACCAAATACTATATTGCCATACCATCAGGTGTAATTGCATTGACTTCTATCATATAAAAAAAATCATGCACAGGCCTCAGTTTTTAATTGTGTAGCCCTGTAGTTCTTCATTGTATTGTCGTACAAAAGGTCACCCAGTGTTGGAAATTGTCATGCCATCTTTGAGGGCCTCAACACTGTAAAGGCATAATGGCTATAATTGACACCTGCATACCGAAGAGTTCTGCATAATATTCTTGAAGGTGTGTGAAGTCTGCCAATCTGCACTTTGCCAGTGTGGTGGACTATGACCTTCCCTTCACATTGTGATAGGAGACCCGAGCTCAGCAGTGACACAGTTATGGGTTGATGATGATAATGAAGTCCCAAAATTTAGGGAGATAGCTTCATTGTTTTTTAGCTTTTTATTTTTTAAGCCGTTATTGCTAAGGCAGTAGGCTATCATAGAGTGTCC
>DWLW01000043.1:0-11965 GCA_018251875.1 Lychnuchoides ozias
CTTATAATACAATACAATTAAAAAAAAAACCATGGAAATAGGAAAATATTTGTCTAATATATTACACAACAATATAAGCTGAGCTACCTAATTTCCAATGAATATCTAGAACAATAATTTACTTATTTCAATAATTAACAATATTTAACTTTATTACATGGCTTCTTAAGTCAGATAATTATGAGGCGTATAAACATAAATACTAGGTACTCTTATAAAAATACAGATTTAGCTTCTCTAGCGACATCTAGGAGAATTTGTATTTCAATATTTAAACGATGACCGAGACAGAAACAGATGGATCGAATCATAGCTACTATTGTTGGCTAGGATTTCGATAGATGGCGTTACTGATTGATCGTTATACTAGTATCTCAGTACACTGCTAGATGGGACTACTATTCATGTTAATTTCAATCATCTCGCGATTGGACCAGTAATGTTGTAAATAGTTAGGTACCTACCTACCTATTGATCTCTCTGCATTGGTAGTAGGTAGTGTATAATTATAATTGTACAGTATTGCATGGTCGAGACAATCAGGCCAATCCAGAAGCTTTCTACCCATAAGTATTAATTACGAAGAGATAAAAGATGCGAGATTTTGGGTTCCTTTTAATAGGGGCAATAAGAAAAATGCTAATGATTATATAAGTAATTCTTAGATCATATTGGCGTTACTTTCGTTAAAATTACGTTGTAGGCTAGATTGTGATTTCAACTACGTGATCTAGAAAATTAAATAACAAAAACAATGATAGTGGATAGTTAAAACCAGTTTAATGTGAGTTTCCCTATTTTTGAACAGTGGAACTGGCCAGCTGGACGCCAAACTAGTTCTTGAGTTTTTCATTTATCCTGAGTAACTTTAAATGTGTTAAGAAGTTGCCTACGTGTTATTCCAGTTCACCATCTACTTACGGTCAAAATTCCAGCCAAATCAGAGCAGTAATTTTGGCGTGAAAGAAAAATACAAATCCCAATGATACCCAATACAATAGATCTCATTTGCTCGAAATACAACTACGGTAGAACAAATCTATAACTGTGGGACAAATTAAAAACAAATTCACTTAAAAACTATTTTATTTACATAAATAGCACAACTTTATTACTTTTTAAATAAATATAGAATATAAAAAAACAAACAGTCGTATCAACGGCATCGTAACGCCAGTGGAATGATACGATTTTTTTTTATGTTTTACATTAAGTTTCACGAACAACCATATTTAAGATAGGTGAAAATATAAGTATGTAACTTATTATATAATTTGTCATTTTCATTGTAGGCGATATCATAGGCTTATTTTAAGCACCTAAGTTTCCTCAGTCTTAAATTACATTTATCATTGCTTTATGCAAGCGAAAGTGTATCTGTAACTTAAATCCTCTTTGAAAATCTGGTACTTACAAAAGAATATTTCAGCTATGAGTTAGAGAATACTAAAAAATGATAAAAAGTACCCCCCTGCTTTAAATAATTTTCTCACTAACTGTCTAAGTACATCTCTCATCGCCTACCTAATAAGGTACTCCAAATACCTCTAGAACCCTTGATTATCAAGAGATTAAATACCACTCACAGTCACTCCTGCAATAAGGATAATGATATTATTATCTTGTACACAAACACGTATTTTATTACTATTTAAACACTTAAAACGGCTAAAACTTATAAAATTATTAAGACTAATTGATTAACTAGTTTAGACAGCAGCATATGTATAAATTGAGAAGCTCTGAAATCTTGATAAGTAGTGTCAAAGATAATTTCATGAGGTACCAGACGCGGGTGATATAGTTTCGGACTAAATCTCGCTGCAGGCGCAACCATAAAAAGAAGTGAGAAAACTAAGTATAATGCGCGCACCCTTGCACTTACAGCTTATATGGCAGGCAGTCTGTAGTTTGTCAGTATTCAGGGGGCACACAATATACTTGGTTTTCTCACTTCTTTTTATGATCGCGCCAGCAGCGAGTTTGTTCAAACTACACAAAACACGGGTAACCAAAAACTTTGTACGGAACCAAGACATGTATTTAAACGACCACTTATACTGATGGTAAGTACTTACCACCGCCCCGGTTTTCGCATCATCTAAAACGGAACAATCACTTCTGTCTGTAGACTACGTTCTGAAGTTACGTTAATGCTTAAAACTCAGGATCTAACTGAATTATTTTTCAGCTTATTAATGAAACCTACCTTTTTCTCACTTATCATCTTGATATGGGACTTGCATCATATTGTGTAATCGATGTTCACGTAAATGTTTCCTTTAGAACTTAACATTAATGGTACCAAAACTCGCAAATGACAAAATATTACCACACCTTGGCTATAGTCAAAGAACTGTAATGACTTTTTAAACTGTTTTATCCACGTAACTTAATATTATTTTACTAAACAAAACCCCAATGATCCCTAGAAAGATCTACAGCTTCCAATTTATTAATCATTTCCCCATTACTACCTAGCAGCTTTAAAAATATTGGAACTGCGTTCCGTTTGACGTGAATTTAGTAATTGAATAAAACCATAAAACATCAAAGAAATACGCTTCCGCGTCTTCGGAAAATAATCAGCCGTTATTAACTTATCAATTTCCGTTAGAATATTCTGGAAATACTATAGAACTGGTACAGTAATATATTATTAATAGGGTAATCCGGCAATGAAATGTAAATTGTAAACAAAATCAACAACCTACCTACACTAGAAATATAGATAGATCCCTGAAATGATTCATTAATACATGTGATTAGCTACGTAAAGAAACAATTAATGGCTGATTTTCAATATTCTATACTACCGTTGATAACTGTTATTGGAGTTGTTGTCTAGTAAAAAGCATTGCATTTGAAATTACATTAAGTAGAGTTGTGTATTTTTTATATATCTTTATGTAGCCGGAGACAAATTTATTTATAGATTTATGTACACCAAATAATATCAGAAAACGTGCACTAGAATAAGTATATACTATAATTCGATTTCGTATAGTCGTTTTGATCAAAACTTGGCGACTAGGATTTTTGACTTGTGGCAAGAACGGAGTTTCTATCGACTGATTTTTAATATAGATTAAATTATGTCATTGCCTATGTTGTATCTTCGAAGTGTTCATCTGGCTTGACGAGATTAGGTTCTGACTCCGAGCGACGCTTGAGTCCGTCTGCCTCCGCTGCCTCGGATACGTCCTCCGTTTCAGCTTTCATGTCCGGAAAGCTACGACTCACATCCGCCTATAAACAAAATTAATTGTACATGATCATGATGATGATATGATAAACATAGACCAAGCGATCGTAGCCCAAATGATAGCGAACCTGCCTATCAAGCATGTGGTACCAGGCTCGATTCCTAAGGCGGACATTTATGTTACATGCGTAGTTAATGTTAATGCTCATGTTACCCGCAACACCAGGAAGAAGAACACGCTTTACTGTACATGCAAGGAATCGAAGAAAGATGTATTATGTGCGTTTATTCCCTCCCACGCAACATTCCACTACAGGCTATTAAGTATGTGTAAGATATTTTTATGTGAGAAGTTGGATGGGCACTCCTTAAACTACTAAGCTACAACAACTAACATAGTTTTATGATATAACTTTGGTTGCTATTTAGTGTAACTTTTTACGATCATCGTAAGGCCATACTCGAAAAGATTTCTTAAGAATAGAAAAAAAAAAGTTTAAATAAAAGCAGATGTGTTAATATGGAAAACGCATTCGTGATGCCTTTAGTGTTATGGACGTCCAAGGGTAGCGGCGACCACTTCCAATCAAGTGGGGTGTCTACTCAATTGTCGGCTAATCACAAAACAAAAATACAGACTTACCACATCTGGCTCTAGGTAATCACCAGGTTCCTGCTTGACCTGAACTGTCAGCTTGTCGTTGAGATAGCAGACGCCGTTCAGGTCGATAGCACTGTTTGAGAAGATGGCTGCCGCACCAACCGAGGTGTCTACGAGAGGCTCACTCTGTAACCAACATTACTCATCAATCCGACATTTCGCTTCTTTGCTTCAATAATATATCTTGAAGAACACAATTGTACAGTAAGGCATTTTTTAACTTACAAAAATTTACTTTTTACTCTATCTCTTTTACTTATAAGTTCCGTATTATTCACGTAAGAAATACCGCGTTCTCGGAGAATATATAAAATTTAACACGAAGAAATCAATTACCAAATAAAAAGAAGTGGGTTTTCGAACTTGTCCCGTTATTGAAGTAAAGATATTTATTTATTTTACCCTCTATTGTATGTTTACAACGCGCGAACTTAATTTTGGCATTTTCTAGCACGCTCTTATCATAATGTTGATAATGACGAGGACTTCTATAACACAAAGAGTAAATTAACCTACGGGTATTTCTAGATTACGCGACAGTCGAGTAGAACAATGTTAAATCCATACCATCACATCTTCTGGTATAAGAAACTTTAGCTGCGTAGGTCTTTTGACTGGCGATTCTTCAATCTCCGGAGCCTTGTGTGAACTTGTATCTTTCGGGTGCATGTCCTTTTGTTCTCTAAATGAGATTAAATTGTATTTTACACCATAGACAAATTATACTTTTCATTGAATAAAAATTATCTATCATAAATTGAATCATGGTATAACAATCAAACGACAATAATAGAATGCTCACCACACAAAAATAATATATTTTCTTTCATAAATGTGTCTATATAATAACAGATAATTGTTCAAAATTTTGAATTAATCTTACAGTTCAAAGTGGGAAAATATGAGTTCCAAAATTCAGTTACAGACACACATATAAATACATACAGGTCAAGCTAATAAAAAAGGTATAAAGTACCTCTTTGGAGTAGTGTGATGGCTGTCATTTTTATCCATTTGATGCTGTGATATTAAATCGCATGCCTTTCCAAGAATGACAATGGACACTAGAACTCTTATCGATATCAAGCATAGGTATGCTATAAATATCAAGAGAATTGCTGCAAACCTGCATAACATAAATAAAAAACAATGAATGAAGTCAGTCAATGGGCTATAAGTCGTCTAATCTAATTAATGCAAAATTATGATTAATTACGAACCGTTGTATAGTGTTACAATCTATACTCTATACAAATAAGTAAAATTGGAGTTTCTGTTCGTAACATTAAAATAACTGCTATTTACTAAATGCGTATATACAATACGTATACACGGTACATATACCAAAAAAAAATTTTTTTATTTGATAAGTCTGTCTGTTTGTTCCGGGCGTTCCGGCTAATCTCTGGAACGGCTGGACCAATTTTGATAGGGCTTTCACTGCCAGATAACTAATGGAATAAGGAGTAACTTAGGCTACTTTTATTTTAGAATTATATACATACAAAAAGCCGTCCAAGTCGCGGGCAAAGTTAGTTATTAATATTATTTTAGAAATAACCCGAGAATGATTGCTGTTCGAATTAAAAAGCATCCTTATTTTTCCACCTGCTCGATAGGTATGTTCAAATGGTTCGATAACAGTGTCGAAAAGCCAATAATTAGCTGTTACCCGCTTCCTTCTTGGCCGACAAAGCATTAGGAGTGCTGATGTACATAGACGGCAACGACCAATCGCCATTAGATGGTCAGTCTTCTAGTTTAGCAGCTATTTATCTAATTAAATGTTTAAATCGAATATTGAATCCGAAACTTCGCAAACAGTCACTACCCAGGTCAGCAGTAACACACACACACATAAAATCAAAACTAAAATATAATGAAAATTACTTCATACCCATCAATTTTAACTGCATGAACCAATACCCTCGTTATGACGACTCCTAAAGGCAATGGAATAAAACCCATCCTCCTAGCCACCAAATCTGAATGATCGCTGAATGCATACTTCTGCCTTGTTTGCGCCACATCGTAGGCTAAGCTCACTGTGTATTCTCTGTACACCCCATATGGAATTTCATTGAATCTGCAATTATTTCAACATCGATGTATCTAGGCAGTAGTTAGTATCAGATATATCGAAATGCTTATTTACTTTATATAATATAATTAGCATTTCTCTGCGAATATGTACGCGTGTGCGATACGAAGCTTAGACTGTCCCAATACCATTGTGTAGTAATATAAGCTTCTAGTTTCCAAGCATGGTATTGAATTAAAAGTATTCAATAACTCTACTGGACCGTGAACTTAATTTTTCTTACTTTTCATTAGCTGTCATTATCGGGAGATGATCATCAGATCAGATCAGATCACAGAGAATAGGAATTCTGGGCAACCAAATAAAACACTAAAAAGAATAGATTCTACTTTGATGAGATTTCCTTAATGATAAACTACCTAGGTACGTCATCAACACAACCCGTAATTGTCCCTTTGTTTGACTTGGGTCTCCAGTCACAGTTTAAAGCCATAGATTACCAAGGTAGTATGTAGTAACACTAGTAACTAGTAGTAAGCAAGTTACTCTGTACTACCAAATACAATTATGGTAGTATGTTTTAATCTAACCCTGAAATGTTTTTACAATTTTGGAGAGTCAATTCTTAACCGACAACGCGTAGACGTCTTTGGCGTTATGGATAGCCATGTATCGGTAACCATTTAACGCCAGATACATATCACCTATCTACTAGTTATCAGGCTATTTACATGAAAAAATAATATCACTTTATATTTTTTTATATTCACACAACAATACCTGGTAATAAAAGCATGCTTCACCCAATCAATGATGACCTCAAATGTTAGTACCAGAACACAATCTGGTGCAAGAATCCAAAACCTTTCTTCCCTCCAAACATATTCCTTCATAGTTTGCAGTACCACTATGAACAACAACACTGACAAATGAAGTCGCTCCCTCACATCACTGCATGATACTTGAAACAGATTGTTCTTGTCAAACTTCTTAAATACACTTCCTTTTAATTCTACGAACTGTAACATAAAATCAATTATGATTATTAAATACTAAATGTTTATTACTGTCGTCTAAGGTGCTGTTAACCTTTCGTATGCCGTGACTCGCACAGAGACGGTACCGTTGTATGCCGTGAAATATGGAGTTATCGCTCGGCTTTGCAACATTAACTTTGACATCAAATAGCTTTGGAATGACAAATCGTATCATTGATCAGTTTTTAGCTTATTGAAGTAAATATATCCTAGTAAATAAGTAGTAAATATATGCTAGTAAAAAAGTAAATAGATCAAGTATGGCCCATCAAACAACTAATAAATCCTTTGCTTGTGATGCACCCTGAACAACAGAGGCTATTGCACTAGGTCCCTCCTGTTGAAGGTATCTGGGCTCTATACCACCTAGTTTAATCCCCATGATTCTCATTGATGGTGGTAGTGTTTTTTAGATGGCCTGCTAACATGGTTTACGACCTTATTTCCAGATCAACCATGAAATAAATGTACGTTGTTCAGGCTTCTAACGCCTGCGACACGACGGATGCAAAACGCATACAAAATAATTGCTTGCTCTCGGATTACGTGTTATTCATAAACGTATGACCGTCGTCCATTCATTATTGGAGCGTCACCCCGACAACATTGTAAAATTTTTAAGAATTATAAGTTAGTGTACATACAAGTTAAAACGTCTTTTATTGAGCATTATTTAAACGAAATACATACGTTTTTTTTGTCTTTTCATCTTAATCTAAGTTAGTGATTGTCTACAATTTCACCTGATGCTAAGCAGAGATGCAGCCTGAGGTGGTAAAGCGTGCTAACTTAGTAAGAGCCTATTCACTCTTGCCTTGAAAACCACATTATAATCCGCCGGAAACACCGACTATTGACAAAAAAAATCTAGAACTTATTACGGTACATGCAAGAAATAATCATTAAATACTCACATTGTTAGACATCATTATAATAAGAAGGCTTTTGTTGTTAGAGTTGAAAGCAACATTTAAAGTTGTAGCTTGAAACAACACCAACAAGCTATGGAGAACTGAATAAGCAGGTATTAAAGAAATGTATATTTGTAAAAGAAAAAACTTTATAGTAACGATATTCTTAAAGGTAGCGGAAAAATAGTCAATCTGAATTACATATCTGAAAGTACGAAACATTTATAGAAATTTGAATTTTACTTTCTTTCTTTCTTTCTTCTCGCCTAGTAACACATCAGTGATGTCTTTGGTGTCCAACATGGCAACACTGACCACTTACACACATCATGTGGCTATTGTTGACCAGATATTTCCATAAAAAAAAATACATCAAAACACATTTGACAATTATTTACATTCAAATCAAATTCAATTGCGAAATAATTTGCTTTATAAAGATATTCATCAACTCAAAAGTCACAGTTTGCTTCTTACAACATTTTGAAATTGATGATATTCGTATTGGACGACAAGAAATAAATGAAAATTTTATACATTACTTTTTCTACCAACATATCATCAACCAACAAGTCATCTAATAAAAAGGATACAGACATATGTCATGGCAAATATTAAGTGTGGTATAACACCCAAATGTTCACGTCGTCGATCCCTTGGTTCAGTTGCAGTCCAGAATAGAGCATCAATAGTATCTTGACCGAATGCCGAAAATAGTCTGTCACCCACTTCCAACATATTGTAGAATATATACAACTTCATCACACTTTGACTTTTAACTAAATGATACATCATATTTGTGTCTATATAGCACATAAGTATACTGCATATTAATAATATAAAGCCTTTCAAGACATCACATGTTTCAGCAGGCTTCAATATACTTTTCCGAGGATGAAAGTATCTGAAAAGTTAAAGTAATAGTTTTGAAGGGTTTAAATTAATTTATAATAACTAACAAGTGCCTTGATATAGTATCTGAGGGAGTCTTGAGAAATAAAATTCAACAATAGCAATAGAGCCCCTTGTGATGTAATGTATACAAATCCCACGTAGCCCAGGGACAGAATAGGGCTGCTGCAGGGAGCTTCCGGGATTAAGGGGCGCAAGGGTGGGAGCCCGAATCGCCCGGCAAGCAACACCGGGAAAGACGGCTCTGTGTGTACGCACACAGGGTATTTATATCCAGATATGGGCCCTGAAGGCTCATCACACGTAGAGGTTTCCGGTTGTGTTACTCATGAGATCCTGGAGTCTTCTACCAAGCGCAGAGGCTGGCCACCAGGGGGGCTTTTAGTGAGGTAAGAATCCCACATAACACAGATGTAATAAAAAAGTTATGCTATACAATTTTATTATTAATTTTGCTTGCAATAATATGCATTAAAATATTTATTGCAAAATCAAATGTTAGTGATTCTCAACACCAGTTAACTTATTGCTCGTATTTTTATGAAACCCATCAGTGTGGTTATTACAGGTTTTATGGATACTAAGATACTAAATTTAATATGACTTACATTAAAATGTTATTTATTTTAAATCTTTAAATTGAGATATTGGGGAATTGTAGTTTCAAAGTTTATGTAAGAGAGCCTTATTAATTCCCCCATCCAAATACCATGTGGGCTTCCTGAACAGATGAAGAGTGAACCACTATGAACTCCATTTCCACTTACCATCAGATTAAACCATAGTCAACCAGTAACTTAAAGTAAACACAAAACTTTTTATGTATGATTATTATTTTGGGACTTGGGTCTCTAAATAAATAGTTTGTATATTTTTTTAAAACAGTTGCCAAAATTCTAGTAAATAATAGATGTTAATAGGAACTATCATGGTATATGTATGATATAGAAAATCATATAAAATAAAAATCTAACCATACCCAAAGCATCTTCTTATTAGCCTATAGAGGAAAGACCAGAAAGCCATTATAAACCTCAATGGCAGAAATGTATAAACAAACAGTAGCGAGTCAGCACATTGAAAAAACCCATAAGCCATAAACTTTTCCAATTCTTGTGGTATTTTTATAAACGAATATACTTTTTCTCGTCTAGCTGAAAACCTCTCCTCATCATGTTCGAGAAGATATCCCCTTGTAAGCTCAACATGTAAAAAGGTGAATAGAGATGCCGTTCTTTCGCCATCTGAAATAGGAATGTAATGTTTACAAATACTTAACTTCAGCTGTTTAACCGTACCGTTCAATATGGGCACAATTAAATATACCTTTACTTTTTACATCTTTGCCGCTTTTATCAGACACGATATCTTCACAACAATGCTGGTTATTTGATGAAGTTCTGAGTCGTAACCTCAAGTTATTGTCCTGCAGATCCTCAGTTTTTATAGTCATTTTTACAGCCTTAACGGATAATCATTGAGTCACTTTCATTTTATTAATGTTGTGAATCAAATGAAAATCTTTGTAAGACGCAATAATGGTGTTTTGTTATAATTTACTTCGTGTAAAAATGAAATCAAACGAACGTATGAAACGAAAATATTAGACTTCGGATACACTTGGATTCTTTCTGCTTTGACTTTGACAAGTTAACCGCCGTACGCAGTCAGACAGACTTGTTGGTATAGACATAGAGTATATTACCTCAATTAATAATTATACATGTGAAACATTAACATTTAAATACAAGTTATATCGGTAATCGGGGGTAATCGTAGGGAACCCTAACGGTGGGAGGTGTAGCTGTACACAAACAGCTAGCAGAAAACAGTCGAGACTTCCCTGTTATATATTTTACTGTAGCTGTGAACACAGCTAGCAGAAAGCAGTCGGGATTTCCCTGTTATATATGTGCAACGCTCGCCTTCCCGCTACAATCTACCCACATATTTCTAAGATCTCTCATTGACTATTTATATGTACAAATTTTATTATTAAGAAAGATGTATTTTATTATTCCGATCAAGTCAAGTGAACGAGCGAAGCTCCATCATTATTAGAGACCTACCAAGCAAATCCCTGCTTCGTAGACCATCTCTAAAGAGTCCTCAAGCGTTTAATACAATTTTATTATGTTCATCACAATTTTATGAACTAAAACCAAAATTTATCTGTGCTTCCTAATTGAGACTGTGAAGTAATGTCGGAGTAGTATTATTCTGTGGCAAATATTCTGTGAATATAATTTTATGAAAAGCAGAATTGTTTATTTTTGAACGAAATGTTGTAATGTGATCATCAACATTTTATAATACCAGTTACACAGTAAACTAAGAAAAAAAGTGGAACTAAAACAATTTATTACCTAAGTTGTATTTAATATACTGGTGGAATATAGAAAATTCTTGGAACTAGGTAACTATGTCACGGCAAGTCGATTCCAACATTGCCCGGCTGTTAGATGGTTTAGGTCTAGAAGGAGAAGAAAATGATTTTTGTGACTTCTCAATTGCTGATCAAAATTCTGTTGCTGAATCTCAAGGTATCACTCCTACTACGCCTTCCAATTTTAAACCTATACTTGGTTCTAATGTCACATATGTAGTTGCGTGTATTATACTAAATGAACACAATGAGCTCCTTATGATGCAAGAAGCCAAAGAAAGTTGTGCTGGAAAATGGTATCTGCCGGCTGGTCGAATGGAAAAAGGAGAAACAATAGTTCAGGCAGCCAAGCGAGAAGTTCTTGAAGAAACAGGTTTACATTGTGAACCTAGAACATTACTTGTAGTTGAAACTGCTGGCGGAACATGGTACAGATTCGTTTTAACTGGCGATGTGGTTGGAGGAGAATTAAAAACACCAGCTAGGGCTGATAAGGAATCATTGCAGGCAAAGTGGATTGCTAATTTACAAGAGATATCTTTGAGATCCAATGATATTATTCATCTCATTGATAAAACTAAATTGTATAGAAATAACATCCCAGGAGGTTCATGGCATAAAAATATTCTTCCAGCACCAACACCTCATTCAAAAGACCTTATGAGACTCATAGTTCTTATTAAGAAAAAGAGTACAAACAAACTACATGTATTATTGAGCGAAAAGACTTCAGTTCATTTCCCAACATGTGAGATAAATCAAGCAAAAAGTGTACATTCAACATTAAGAAGATTTATGGTAGAAATGTTTGG
>DWLW01000044.1:0-11801 GCA_018251875.1 Lychnuchoides ozias
TTTTGCAGTTATATTGTGTTAAATTGTAAATAGTATGATGTTTATTAATGTTATTATAGATTATGGCTGATTGGGAAGGATATTGTCTTTTAGCTAGTTCAGTTTTAATGGAAGGTATTGGAGCAACTTTGTTTTTTTTTTTCCTATTTAGGAGTAATGTAGTATCAAATGAATAAGTTTCTTGATGCGAAGCGAGGGCGATAATTCGTGTCAAATATCTTAGTCACCTTCCATATTACGACGGTGAAATTCGCTTAATGGTACGCTTAGGTAAAAATATAGGCAAAACCGTGAATTTAGGCAATCAATCTTAGTCTACAGACAGCCAAAGCTTTGCCTATGTTGAAGATACCAATCTACTCAGCAAATGGGGTGAGGTAACCACCACATTACTACGATAGGAAAACTGATAGTTTTAAAAATAATTGACTTAATAACCCAGTCTTTCTTCGTTGCTAGAAACATAAAGACCAAGGTTACAAATCACATTTAATCTGTCATATTTTTTTTATCAGGCGGTTCATATGTATCCATTTTCTTGAAGTGTTCAGCTCTTTGCCATAACTACAAAAACAATCATAATCACACATATATCTGTCCCACTGCTGGGCTCGGGTCTTCTCATACAAAGTGTGGGGTACAGGCTACAGCACATCATGTTGGCCACATACCCTTCAGAATATCATAGAGAACTCACAGATTTGCAGGTATCCGCACGACGTTTTCCTTTACCGAATCATGTGATAATTAAATTCTAATACGAGAATTGAAAATTATAGGTGTGTAAAGATGAATGAAGAATGAAATTACATATTAAAAGTGTGAATGAAATAGAGAGAGTTTCTGTCTCGCTCACTAGGTTCATAATTAGTGCGAGTGGAATGGCACTATTTGCTATCTCTATGAAGACGACGTGTAGTGCAGCTACACTACAAATATGAGTCCGTGGTATATACTCCTTGTATTTTAGAGGAGACACGAGCCCAGCTGTGGGACAATTATCGGTTATGATGATGAGGCTAAAGTTACACATTTAAAGATGCTGGAAATTTGTAGAAGAGAAAAAGTTGATATCGTATTACACGTCATTGCTTCTGTAAATATATTTTCCACTGAAGTAGTTTCCAGTTTGTTCCCTGAAGCGTTTCTATAATTGTCGCACAGAACTAAGTATTCCGCTCTAACTGTTAAGAAAAAACAGTCAAGTAGGCTTTCGGCTCGTGCATCCGGGTTCTGTACAATAATAGGAGCAGATAAAACATGCACTTCAATCTAATATAATAATAGCAATATAATAAGACGTGTTAGCCGCTCTAGTTAAAATCCTGTAAGCACTTAATTTTCGAAGTTATGTGTGTAAAAATCAATTATCACAATGCTTCCGTGAAGGAAAATATCATGAGGAAACCTGTATACCTCACAGTTCCTCATAATGTTTTCGAAGGTGTGAGAAGCCCATTAATTCGCATTTGGCCAGCGTGGTGGACTACGGCCTATACCTTCATATTGTGAGAAGACACCCGAGCCCAGCAGTGGGGCAGTTATAGGTTGTACTAGATAACGGAAGTTCACTAATTTGTACCACTCATTAATTTTGAATATTCGAAATGTCAATAATAATAACAATATAATAGGAACATTTCATGGTCACCATCATCATCACTAGCGATAATTGTTTTATTGCTGGGCTCGAGTCTTCTCTCACAATGCGAGAGATATCGTTGGCCAACATGTTGGCCATGTACGACAAAATGACACACTTTCGAGATAACTACAGAGTACTCTCAAGTATGAAACTGTAGTAAAGTTTAAATATGCTAGTAAGCCTATGTAAGCAATGTTTGCGGCGTTTCTTAGTTAATACACTTAAGCTCAGTATCACAACACTTTATTAGACGACTTGCCACTAACAGAATAAATGCCTAACTTGCAAGCCATTTAGTTTTATATCTTTCGATCAGTGCTGCCATCTATGTAATTTTTTTACTAGAATAGGTAACGAAATGGTACGTGTTCACCGTCTCTCAAGGACATCTATAGTATCAAAGACATCACCGACGAGTTGCAGCCAATAAAGAAGCAATGGTTCCAGATATTAGTTTCTTTTTATGTCCACCTTATGTCCATTATGATGGACCTGATCCTTACCTGTACCCTACGTTTCTATTTTCGTATATTTTAAAGGTTGCCTTTTTTGTATACTCGTGTATTACAATACATTATAGAATAACAAGTAACATCATTTTAGTGCTGCAATTTATAGTGTACGCAATAAATGTATTTTATTGTATTATACTACTCACGCACAGGGAAATCAAAACATGTAAAACATTTCATGGTTGCCTCTAGAAGGGAGATGGTAAGTCAAGAAAGCAAGCCAGGCAGGAAAAAACCCTACCAGGATGAACGAGTAACGTCGGGGTTAAACCGGTTGGTACACAGACCAGAGACACTGAATTGGACCCAAGTGTGAATGGAGCCTCAAACTTGGCCGGAGTGGCGACAGTTAGGGGAGGCCTATGTCCAACAGTGGACCACTAAAGCTGATGGATGGATGGATGTGAGTGGAGCTCAATACACCCCAGATTCGGAACTCTTTGCACCCTAAATTCGAAATCAGAAAACAATGTACACAAGTCAATACTACAGCTCAATTAATTAACCATTTAGTATTACTAACTAAATGTAAACTAACAGTAAGCTGACAAAATATTAAAATGAATACAGGAATAGAGATTTTATTTTCAGCTGCAAAGTGATAATAAAACAAGATGGAAAAATATAATCTAGTATTTAGGTTAGTATTGGATTTAGTAACAACTGTACCCTAAAAATGGAACATGTCCTATTCTGCTTAGGCGGTATGCACACTAGCAATAAACAGCCAGTAGCTGGCAATGTATAGCCACTGCTAGCTTAGATATTTGAATGTTGATCAACCTCGACTTTGACCCCTGAGATCAACTTAATCCAGTATTTTTTTGTGTTAATGGCCGACAAAAGAGCAGGCGTTCCACCCGTTGGTAAATGGTCAACGCCGCCCATGGACGTCCATAACACCAAAGACATCACAGACGCGTTGTCGGCCAGTAAAAAAACGAGTAATCCGCATATTTTATTATTTGAAATAGTATTGAATTTAGTCACATCGTCATCATCACAAACCATAACTGTTTCACTGCTATACGCAGGTCTTCTCCTACAATGTAAAGGGATATATTTGAGAACATAATAGAGAACTCTCAGGTACGCAGTTTTCTTCAGGATGTTTTCCTTTACTTAACCAAATCTTAATTAATTTCTAATATGCTCATAACTTTGAAAATAGAGGTGCGTGTTAGATACAAACCGGGGACCCATGTTCCCTTAAAATAGAACTTGACCCATTCCGCTTAGATACCGTTTGGTGGTTTGGTTGTTGGTCACTGGCATTGGAAACTCGAGCTTGGATATCCCATATATCTCATCCGCATCTTTATTAAATTATACGTCTATTAGAAAGTACTTTTATCACTTACTTCAGAAAACAAACCGTACTGAGAAGACATCGATTTCATGGTATTCTCGTTAATGTTCTCTAAGGTTCGGTAATTCCTTTAGTTATTCCGATGTTCTGATGCAACGGACCATCAAGCATGTCTATTTGTTTTTTTAGTTATTGCCATGTAAAATAATGCTTGTTTAATTAACTAGGTTAAGATCATAGTAAAATCTATCAATAATAAAATGAATAGGGACTACGTGGTATCTTCGCGGAGCGGTTGTCGTAGTTCGACGAGCGCAGGATTGCAACTGTTTCTGTATTTTGACCACAGATGGCGCGTGCGTCGCGCCAGGCGTTTTGTTTTCGCTTGCATGTTTATGGTAGGGAATGGGCATAGGAAACGTACCACATGTTAAATCACGTATTATAATTGAAATGTAATATTGGCGTAACCATCCACCCGCCCTTAATGGGTCACCATTAACAAACTCTACCATAAGCAAGGAAATGAAAATATGAGTATAAGCGCTTAATGCGCGCGAAAATAAAAGAAGTAATTCCTAAGAATCAAAGCGAAGCGGTATAATAAAGATAAACTAGCGGTAAGATATTCTAAACTAAATCGATGCGGTTTATTCTAAGCGACTTAAAACTAAGATAATGTTTATTAATATGTATAAATTATTGTTTTGGAAGCGGACACAGACGAACGACCGGGCGGAGGTAAGTTCCCTTGACGGTTCTCACAGTACACACGCGGACGACGCCGTCCTTAGACGGATGAATTTTCTCTATAATAGCTAACGGCCAGGATAGGGGCGGTGCGTTATCGTTCATCACAACCACGACTGTTCCGGGTGTGATAGGTATGGAAGCAGTATTCCATTTCTGCCTAACCTGCAAACCGTGTAGATACTCTGTCTTCCATCGGTTCCAAAACGACTGAACTAACTTGTCCAGTAGCGAATGCCTATGCAGCAAACTGACCGGGTCAGATGTGACTACAGGCGCGGGTAATGATAATAAAGGTGCGGTATGTAAGAAATGACTAGGTGTCAGAGCCGTGGGCTCGGCGGGATCGGAGCTCAGTACTGTAAGCGGTCGCGAATTAAGTAGACACTCAATCTGAGTGAGGACAGTACATAACTCCTCATAGGACAAGAGTTGTTGACCTATGACTCTAAACAATATGGTTTTAACCACCTTGACCATACTTTCCCAGGCGCCACCGAAGTGAGGGGAGTTCGGACAAATAAACTTCCACGTTATGCGACTCTCAGCGTATTCTTCTTCAAGTTTCTTACGATACTCGTTATTGAGAAACTTGTAAAGATCACGGAGATAGGAATCAGCACCCTTGAAGTTGGTTCCGTTGTCTGTGTACATAACCAGACAAGGACCACGACGGGAGAGAAATCTTTTGAACGCGGCTAAAAAGCTAGGAGTGCTGAGATCTGTGGCTACTTCTATATGCACCGCACGAGTCGTAAGACACGTAAATATACATAAATAGCCTTTCTCACTGCGAATACCTCGACGACGTACAGGAGTATATGTCACAGGACCCGCATAGTCACATCCTGTGTGTACAAATGCCTTAGCGACCTGACGCGTGCGACAATCAGGTAAGTCGGCCATCAGCGGATAAGTCGGTCGCGGCTTTAACCTAAAGCACGTATTGCACAAGTGAACCCTCTGTCTAACAATACGGCGTGCGGATAGGATCCAGAATTTTTGGCGAAGCAACGATATCAATAATTCTGGTCCGGCGTGTAAATATTTAACGTGGTAATAATCAATGATCATGTTTACGACATGGTCTTTGCGCGGTAAAATAATTGGATGCTTATGTGTGTAGTCCAATTCAGAATTGTCCAGGCGACCTCCGACGCGAATTAGACCGTTGTCAATAAAAGGCCTCAAGCGATTGAAAGTCTGTGAACATGGTTTATTATTAAGAATATTTAAGTATTCCTCTGCAAAGTGCTGGCCTTGCAGAGCGCGGAGTATTTTTATTTCAGCGAAATGAATATCAGCTGCAGTCAATGTGCAGCCGCGCGGTAATTGTTTGACGAATTTACACACATACACAATTATACGAAGAAGTTTACTCCATGAGGAGATGCGGAGAGCGAGTTCATATAAAGCGCAATGCTTTACAGGCGAGCACACAGTGTGCGTCAAAATCCTTTGCTCGGGAATGTCTGCAATAGACTCACCGTCGAGGGCTTTAAGAGGCCACTGTGATGGATCTAGCGAGGCCCACTGAGGCCCGTGGAGCCACAGAGGGTGCGAAATTAATTTTCGTGGTGTAACTCCACGCGAGAGGACGTCGGCAGGGTTGTCAGTACCCGCGACGTGATAAAAGTCGTCAGGAGAAATATTTTCGGCTATCTGAGTGACGCGATTAGCCACAAATATTTGCCACCTGTGCGGCGAACTTTTAATCCAATATAGGGCAACTTTGGAATCAGTGAAAGCGTAAGACTTGACAGTGAAGTGACGACTGTAATTATTTAACACTGTGCGAAGTAATTTGGACATAAGCAATGCTGCACAGAGCTCTAATCGTGCGATAGTGAGCGGCTTCATCGGCGCGACTTTTGATTTCGCGCATACCAACTGCACGCTGTTGCCTGTTGCGGTGCTCACGTGAGCGTACACAACAGCTCCGTATGCCATCTCACTCGCATCAGAGAATGCTAAAAGATAGACTTTACAATCCCCAGTCACACCAATATGACGCGGTACACGGAAATTATTAAGGGATGGTAACTCGGCACAGAAGTTTTGCCACATTTTAATAATATGTTGAGGCGGGATGTCGTCAAAGTCAAGTTTAAGTTCCCAAAGACGTTTAATTAACAATTTCGCATACACTATAGTGGGGGCAGCAAAACCCATTATGTCCCAGAGACGAGCGACAGTTGATAAGATGGACCGCTTTGTGCACGTCACATCTGCGGGAACAGAAATTTTAAAATAAAATGCGTCGTCGTCTGTAGACCAATGCAAACCTAATATTTTATGTTGTGCGGTTTTATCAAATTCAACTTCGGAGGAAATTTTATGCGAAGCGGGTAAATTATTTAAAACATTTAGTTTATTGCTATTCCACTTGACAAGATCCCACTGTGCGCCCTTGAACAAGTCGATCAGCTGATGGGCGACGGAGACTGCTTCAGATTCACTCGGAACGGAAAAAACAAGATCGTCCATATACAGCGAGGTAGATGTAATATCGCTCGCGAGCGGATATTTCGCACCATCATCTTCGAGTAGTTGTTTAACCGTGCGCAATGCATGGTAGGGGCTGCTTTTTAACCCGAAGCAAACTCGATTGAACTGGTATAAAAGCAAGGGGTCTTGTGGGCTAAAGCGATAAAGAAAACATTGATAACGACGATCGATCTCACGTATCATAATTTGCAAAAATTGCTGGCGACAGTCCGCGGTCATCGCAACGGAGTGTAAGCGAAAATTTAAAATAATATTAAATAAGTCGCCTTGCAGATTCGGTCCTGAATGTAAGAGATCGTTCAGTGAGCGCCTGTTGCCGGCGGACGGCGCGCTGGCATCGAGTACCACGCGCAGCTTAGTCGATGTCTTATCCTCGCGCACGACTCCATGATGCGGTATGACGTATATAGGAGCGGGGTCATGAGAGTCGCGCGGCGGCGCGAGCGAGACATACTCCTTTGATAGATAGTCTCTGATGACGTCATCATATGCCGACCTGAGCTTGGGTGAAGCTTCTAATTTTCTTTCGAGACACATGAAACGTCTGCGAGCGGTTTCGAAAGAATCACCAAGCGTGTATACATCTTCCTTAAACGGAAGGGCAACGATATATCTCCCACTGACGGGATCGCGGGTTGTAGTTGAAGTGTAAAATATTTCACATTCAATCTCTTCGGGGGATTGAACGGGCGAAGCGGAAGGAAGCTCCTCTAGCTCCCAGAAGCGGCTGACCAGTGAGTCAATTGCGGCAGGTTCTTGAACGTGACAGCACGTCAAGCCCTGATTAGGAATAGGTTGTGTAGGTACGGAACCCATTATCACGTAACCTAACACCGTGCGTATCGCAGGCGGGGCCGACGAGTCGCGTGGATAAACAACGTCGGGAAGTAGTAAGTGCGGGAAGAGAGATGCACCTATTAAGACGTCAATTTTATTAGGTACTCCGTAGCTCTCATCTGCAAGCGGTATATTTAATAAATGTGACATGACAGAGGTGTCTATCACAGCGGTTGGCAACAAGTCGGTGACTTGATCAACGACGAGCGGCGAAATTTCATAATTAATCTTATCATTAAATCGTGAATAGAATTTTAAATTAACCGAGTTAGTGTTCAGTACTTTCTCCGATCCACCGAAACCCCTAACAATAGTGCGTTCGGTATTTTGAACCTTAATACCTAAGCGGTCACAACACTCCTGCGTGATGAAGTGGCTTTGAGATGCGGAATCTAATAACGCGCGAATAACATGTCTATCGCCCTTAACGTCGTAAGCGATGACTTGAGCGGTCGATAACAAAGTAGTCTTAGAAGGGTTGTTATGTGCGGGCGCATCGTGCGATGATAAGCGAGGCGGTTTACTCACAGCCATAGATGTATAACTAGCCGTAGTACACATAGCAACATCAGAGCGTGCGGCTGGAGCATGACTCACCGATAAGGTGGACGCGCGCGCTGACTGCGCTGCGTCTCCCGGCGGTGGCGGAGTGGTTGCTTTCCGTTCGAAATGCAATAGCGTGTGATGGTTCAATCCGCATACACGGCAGTTCGATTTCGACATACAATTAGAAACTCGATGTTTTAAACTAAGACAATTTACACACGCATTGTTATCTTTTACACATTTGAAACGATCAAGCGGAGATAATTTATTAAAGTCAACACACTTGAATAAGTGTTGATGTGTAATATTAGTGCAAAGGCACTTGGAAGCGGTAGTAACATTAGTTGTGTTCAAATAGGTTTGATACTTCGGCGGTGGGGTGTTATTATTATTAGAGCGGCGATTATTATTATTATTTTGACGATAATTAGTCGTGCGGACCATTTGATTATTCTGAGTACGTTCTAAAGCCTTTGCGCGGGTTTTTATAAATTCAACAAAATTATCAAAAGTAGGCATTTGTGAACCACTATAATTTAATTCAAACGCGCGAGCGGTATCGGAATCAATTTTCTGTAAAGCGATGTGAATTAAAACAAGATCAAATAGGTTGTTTAATTTTAAGTTCTGTAAGGCACGTACTATACTTGTAAACTTATCCGTAAACAAATCAAAATTGGTTGCGGAAGCAATTTGTAAAGGTTTAAACTCAAACAATTGATTTAAATACGACGAGACGAGCATGCGTTTGTCATCATATTTATCTATAAGCGTCCGCAGTATTAAATCATAATTTTCGGCGCACGGAACAATACCGGAAACCTGTGACAACGCCTTACCTGTCAGTTTACCTAACAAGTAATACAATTTTTCGGCATTTGTTAAACCCGAATTTTCATGAATAATAGTATTAAAACTGGCATAAAACAGTGACCAGTCACGTATTTCTCCCGAGAAGGAAGGAATTTCGATAGCCGGTAATTTTGGCTTCGACTTATAAAATGATACACCATCGCGTGTATCACGTGACGTTGATTGCGGTGTGTACTGAGACCGTGTCCGTTTGATCCTACTACATAAGGATTCAAAGGCACCTAAACTACCATAGTCTGGCTTAGCGGTAGGATTTAACGATAACATATGAGAATTATATTCGTGTAAAATCCGTTTAAAATCGTCGCGTAAAGAATCAATCTGTGAGGACTCGTCAAGGAACTCCTCCCTCTTTGCGGTATTCGAACTTAATTCTACTGACAGATCATAAATTCTTTGTACTATTCCGAAAATGGCTTCTCGCTCAGCTTGTAATATAACAAGTTGAGAATCAGAATTGAATCTGTATGTACTTTCCTCTTCGCTTTGTTCTGAAGGATTCTTTTTAGGCGGCATTATGTATAATTAAATTAACAAGGAAGATGTCAAATACGACGAAATGAATAGTGTAGTATGTAACCTACATATAATGCGGATATGTAAAGTAAGTCACTATGGCGCGACCGTATAATACGTGATGCGCGTGACTATCTTAAGCGGTTGGATTATATCGAAGTAAATAGAAGCTTCGATGCGCGGTTGGATATTAAAAGTTGGAGGTAGAATGGTATTACAAAGATAATTAATGATTTTAATTTTAAGATTAGCGATATTACTCGTATTATGTTGTATTTATTTATTAGAGTAATGTAACTTAGTTCTGAGGATAGAAACACGTAGTTTAGTACTACGGCGATATACAATACCTAATGATATTCGTAATGAATACACTAGTTAGGATGAATTAGAATGAATACAATACGCTTATTAGGACCTATTTAAGTATGCTAATAAGGGCGGTTGTGGATAACAGGATACGAATTGTTCGATATCCGGGTCGTAAGGACCACTAATATGGTGATGCCAATATTTTATTTGAGACTTCTGCGATATTGAAAGTGGACTGTATGCGGTACGTACAAAAAGACGGTTCAGGAAGGGAGAAGACAGGACATGCAGCACAAACCTCGCCAGAGCGCAGCTAGGAGCGCTCCTTGTTCCTTCGTCCAGCAGCCACGCCAGCAACACGTGCCGCAACACCCGGCCTTCACTCCACTACACAGTCTTTATGCACTCGCGGAGGGCACCACCACTATTATGTGCGGTAACGATATGATGGGGCGCAATGCCCACAGCGGGAACGTATTTAATAAGATGAAGAGGGACTACGTGGTAGTATCTTCGCGGAGCGGTTGTCGTAGTTCGACGAGCGCAGGATTGCAACTGTCTCTGTGTTTTTACCACAGATGGCGCGTGCGTCGCACCAGGCGTTTTGTTTTCGCTTGCATGTTTATGGTAGGGAATGGGTATAGGAAACGTACCACATGTTAAATTACGTATTATAATTGCAATGTAATATTGGCGTAACCAGATACCAAAAATAGTTTATGATGCACAATCAATACAGAAACGGGTCATTAAATTAACATGGCTCACCTGGTTCAATACGACTGAGCTTACTGAGATTGAAAATACAACGTCATGCTCTCCATTTTATAACATTACGATACTTGTCGGCATAAATCATTACTTCTACAGTATAGGTACTTGGTTTAATTAAATCTTGATATAATTAATATTCCTTGGCTTGTTGCGTAGTGTCGGTAAATTTTAAATTTATGAGTAATATTGCAACTCAAGTTCTAATGTCATCGGCGGAGTACGTTCTGTTTCTACCTTCATCATATTAATTTTCATTTGGGAGCGTATCGTAAATATTTACTCGCATCGTTTTCTTATTAGTTATGTAAACTGCTACTTTAAATAGTTAGTTATTCGGCAATCTGATCCTGTTTAACTCTGCTTTTATGATATTGGCTTTGATGTTGTATTTTTATTGCAGTAAATGCCTTCATAATAATCTGAGCGTTTTCAAGTTAAGAGTGAATAGGCTTCAACTAAGTTAGTGCCCTATACTACCCAAGACTACATAACCGCCTACCATCAGATGGGATCGTAGCCAAGCTGACTTATATTCTATATATAAAAAAGAATCTCGAAGAAGAAAGATAGAGAAATATCCGTAAATAGGATATCCGTCTTAGGGTGTAAGACGCTCCATCTATCCTTGTCCAACCTCAACCTCCCTTGCTCCTTGGTGCCTATGCGGAATTACAGACGAGGCTACGCCGGTAGGTTCCTTAAGTTGGAGGTCGCTGGGATGTTTTACACCCGGTTAAACCAGGTACTTATTCTTGATGGGAGGGTTTTTTACCTAGCGTCCTTCCGTGACTTACCATTTCCGTGACTCCCTCTAACCGTGAAATTTGTTGACTTTTTTAGCTTGCATTGTCGAAGAGTCAGTAATATGTAGATCTCCCTTGCTTATTGGATGGCAACTCATCCATGATGCCTTTAGTGTTATGGATGTCCATGGCAGTGGTGACCGCTTACCGTGGTGGTGCGTCTTCTTCTTTGTCGGCTATTGACATAAATAATAATAATAAGTCTTCAAGATTAAAGAGATTGTTTATAATCAACAGTTTGTCGATGACGTCGGTGCGGTTTCTTCTTTCGTGGCGTTCCTAGTCATGAACCTCTCACAGATCTCGTTGCTCTGCTTCTTCGGAGACATGCTGAAATCTGCGGTAAGGATGTTCACATGACATACTGGTGTATACGACGAAATCGTCGAGATCTTTGCATCTGGCCTTCAGGGACT
>DWLW01000045.1:0-11740 GCA_018251875.1 Lychnuchoides ozias
GATTAAAAGTTATTAATATTAAACACACGGCCGATTAGTATGATGTTATTTAAATAATCAATGCAATCAGTTAAAAACGGCATGGTGCGGTAAGTAGCAAGTTAGCGAATATATGCCATAACACGATACTTTTAATTTGTATGGATGTTTACGAGTGCTGATAAAGTATTAATAATAAGCCGTTATCTGTTCAGGTGGTCTTACATAATTCTACGATGTCAACAATTTCATAGACGACATCTTTATCAATCGCCTCAACCACGGTTTATTATGTGTTGTAATCCTTACAGACAATTAAAGTTATTTTTGACTTTTGATCTTCAAACCTAATGTACTTGTTATGGTACAAAAAATTTTATTCACTCAGGTTGAATTCGAGGGTTTAAAACATGAAGTCCGACAATATAGAGAAGAAGCCGAGACAGCGCGAGCGGCCGCTGACGAGACCGCTGCACTGCGTCGCATCGCTGAGCGACAGCTGGCTGAAGCGCTTCAGGCGCTGCAGGCCGAGAGGGAAGCCAAGTTCGCGGCCAAGAAAGAACTCGATGCACATCTCAGTAGGGAAGCCGCGTACAACATTACTAACTTGGCATACAGTATACGAGGTAAGGAAACCTGCATACCTGAGAGTTCTCCAGAATGTTTTGGTTGTGAAGTCTGCCAATCCGCAATTGGCCAGCGTGGTGGACGTTGCCTTATACCCTTCACTTTGTGAGAGGAGACCCGAGCCCAGCAGTGGGACCATTCTGGGTTGTGATGATGTTGATACGGGGTAAGTGCGAAATAGACAACAATCAACAAATAGATGCGAAGTCATTTCTAATCAATGTAGGATCAAATATTTATTTAAATTCTTTGTGTGATGGTATAATTATTTATTATGGAAATAGCAGCAAACTAACTAATGAGCCACGTGGTGGTAAGTTTTCAACATCGCTTTCAATAACACCAAAGATAACAGACGCGTTGCCGCAAAAAGACAAAAAGAAAATACTGCTGCTCAAGCTCACAGCCAGAACGAGACGAGCCATTTGGCGGCTGACTCAAGCAAGATGATGGACGCTAAGCTACAGGCGGGATTTACGAAAAGATACCAGTAATAATATTGATTACTTACTTAATACTAATATTAATAATATAATCATAACGCAAAGGCTCTACTAGTCTACTACAAAGCAGGCTGACATCTGTGGCCTCTTGCGACACATTGCTTGCTTAAACATATGCCAAGACAATCTTACTGAAAAAAATATTATACTTTTTTCTGGTTAAGAATTTGTAATATCCTTGCAAAAATTGTTTCATTAAATTTTCTCTTGTATTTTTTTATTTTATGCACAAAATAATTGATAAAAATACTTAATGGTCTCATAGGAAAAGGCTGATAAATATCTTCCTACTCCCTGCTGTTATTACAACTAAAACGGTATTTTATTTTCGCATAACAAGTGTCAGTGTGCCAGTGTCGGTGTGCAGAATATGTCAATATCGGGGTGACTTATAATCAAGCCGTTGAGTAGGGTCAGTGTTCTGACCAGTGGGGACTCTTTGACTCTGATCAGCCTGCACCCCGGTACCGCTAAAAGTTTGTGGAGTCGAGCTCGCAGATTGTTGTCTGGGACATTAAATGCGATCAATTCCAGCACCGACGGGTTATGATGTGATGTGTGTTTGCATTTTGAGCCGTACAAAAGAGTATTATAATCATGTGTGTGACGTCTAGGCATGCCGGACGACAGCGCGGAGGATGGCGAGGGCGCTGGCGGGTCGAGCGCGGGCGAGCTAGCTGCAGCGGACCATCACGCTGATCTGTTCTCCGAGGTGCACCTGCATGAGATCTCGCGACTCGAGAAGCAACTGGAGCAGGCACACAACGAAAATGTTAGTATACCACTCAGACACTATTGCGTTTATTGGGTGCGGTACCTCGACGATAAAGAATATAAATATCTTAAACTAAGAGGACAATCAATAAATCTACAATCACTTATAGGTACTATGTTAGCTTGCCAATATGCCACTTATATAAATAAATAAGATTCTGTAAGCGACAAAATTTTTTTATTGACCTATTGGGGGTTTCCGTCCGGGTCGGATTTCAAAGCCTGAAGGCCCCGGGGCAACGAAGGAGTGGAATCCTCTAATTGTTAATTATTTTCCATAATAAAGTATATATTCTTTCTGTCTACTTTTAGCGTTCAACCGTTTTTCGGATCTTTTTTACTTATTTTATATCTCTTTTACTCATAGGTTTGTTTCAAAAATTACACATTAAAAAAGTATTCCCACTGAAAATGCGTGATCTAATTAAATAATGTTAGTAAATAGCATCTTACAATCAGGGCTTTCTGATATATCTATAACAATATAATTATGTTTATTCTAAGCAAAAAAAACATGCAAAAAAAATATGTTATGGAGGTAAAACGTAAAAGTTTCTGATCCATCAAGGTTTTGATGTTTTTTTTATCTTTATTGTGTGGCCCCGCTTACTCTAAATTCGGCGCTGGTGTCCGTAAATCCGTGTGCGTCGGTGCGGCAGGTGCAGTTAGCGGCGTCGATGCGCGCGGCGCAGGCGACGGCGGAGAGCGAGACCGCGTGCGCGGGGGTGCTGCGCGCCGGTCTCACCCGCGCCGCGTCGCGCGTCACCGCACTGCACGACTTGCACGAGGACTGCGCCCCGCTGGTACACACTTCTACATTCATTACGTCACCGATTAAATATATATAGTTTTTATTGTTTCCATACTGTTTATTGCAAACATTGATTCCAAAATAATTTTAACCTGGTAATATTCATGGTAGAGAGAACGTGTAAAAAGGTCTTATCGTATACAAAGTGTTCCAATGAACAAAAGGTGTTCCAGATCACCGTCTGGTATTATTAATGATTGAAAACTGATTACTTAATTAAGAATTATATTCTTTTTATCATTTTTCACTTATATAATTTATTGTTTTTAAAAATTGTAAAATTATATACATATATGAACGGTGTCGTACAAAGCAATTCGCCGCGTCCACATCGTTACTAACATGTAAATTGTAAACAAATAAACAAATCCTTCCTCCTCATCTCAATCCTAAACATCGTGAGGAAACCTGCATACCTGAGAGTTCTCAATAAAGTTCTCGAAGGTGTGTGTATTCCGCCAATCTGCACTTGGCCAGCGTGGTGGACTACCGGCCTATACCCCTCTCATTGTGAGAAGAGAACCGAGTACAGCACTGGGACAATCAATAGGTTGAATTTAAACAAATCCTTACCTATTATTACAGGAAGACGACAAATCAGATAGCGGCGTGTCGAGCGTGTCGAGTATATCGAGCGGTGGGATATCTGCCCGCGCGGCCAAGTGGCTGACGTGGTGGCGCGTGTCCGGCGGGGAGCTGGACTCGCTGGGCGCCGCGCTCACCGAGCTGCTCAACGCGGGCGCTCCGGAGGGCTCGCCGGCCGCGCTGCAGCGCCAGGCGCTCGCGGCGCTCTCCGACCGCGTGGCGGAGGCTGAGCTACGGTGCTCTGCGCTACAAGCCGATGCGGACTTATTACGAACATTAGCCGGAGGTAACGATGACAACGTACAATTTAACAACAACAACTTTATTGTACACCAATAAAATACAAAGGTATTTGGTTTTCAATTAAAAAACAGTAGATATAGTACAATGGAAGGCCTTATCACCCCTGTAACTCCTGGTGTTGCGAATGTTCATGGGTGGCGGTGATCACTTAGCATTAGGTGGCCCGTCTGCTCGTTTGCCTGCTAAAGGCATAAAAAAAATGTGTTGTCCAAATATCATGTTATATTCGCTTTCAGGTGCCGGACGCGCCTTATCGTCAGCGGCGCCCGCGCTGACGTCAGCGGCGGAGTCTTTGGCGGCGCTCTACCATCACGTATGCGCCGTGAACGGCACGCAGCCCGAGCGGCTGCTGCTCGAGCACGCCGCCGCCGGCCAGACAGACAGTATAAGCGCTTTATATAGACACATTACATAGACACAATATTGCAAAGTAGTCGTAGCTTACCACCCTCCTTCTAGAGCCAACCGTGAAATGTGTTAACGTTTTCGGTTGCAGTGTCGGAGAGCTAGTACGCGGATTACCCGCTCTTTTTATTGTTCGGTAACGCGTCTATGATACCTTTGGTGTTTTGGACGTCCATGGGGCGACGTTGACCACTTACCATCAGGTGGCGCGTCTGCCAGTTTGTCAGCTATTGACTTAAAAAATAATTAGATAACATAGTAGTTTTTTATATTATTTATTTATTCTTAATTGTAAAAGAGCTATATCTAGGTTTTACAAAGGGCGGACTTAATGCATTTTGGCACTCTTTACCAGTCAACCCAGGTTGATGGTAAGAACATGTGGCAGGTGGAAAGACCAACAGTACTACAGAAAGAAAGAAAAAAAATTATACAAACTTAAAATTAATAAAGAATTGTAAAGTGGCAATGCCATACCTAGCAAATGTTCTGGCCACGTAATTACGTAACCATGATTTGTAAAAAAATAAAATAATTTTATTATTTAAATTAATATTTATTTATAGCCATGAATCGCAAAATCGCAAAAACACGCTGTTGTTCTATCAGGTGGCGGTTCAGACGGTCGGTCTGTGGAGGAGGAGGCGCTGGCGCTGGCGGCCGGCGAGCTGGAGGGCCTACGCGCTGCCGGCGGCGTGGCGCGCTCCGCCGACACGCTTCTCGACCAGCTGGCACACCTGCGTGCAGCGCTCGACACCGCGCTCGACTCGCGCCTGCGCCCACAGCAACAGCCGCAAGGTACGTCACATGCACACACACACTCACGCACACTCATCGTCAAGCACGCATACGTGCAAACGAGCATCCTCTCTGGATATATGTATACAGGACCGGATGTAGAGGAGGGCAGGCGGGGCTATTGACCCGGCGCTCTCAGGACAATAAAAAACATTATATGTATTCAAATTTTCGTTATTCGTCAAAAAAAATTCGTAAAGTTCCATTAATTTACGCAGTAATTTACTTTTCAATAATTTGTATTTGAATTTAACAAATTACTACGTTCTTTGTTTTTTATTTGCTGAAAATACATTTTTAAAAGACTTAAGAGAAAAAAAAAAAAATTGTGAAATAATTTATATTTATAGTCCCCAAGCCCTGCAGACTTCCAAATCCGGCCCTGTATACATACGCGCACATAAACCTACATAGACGAGCGCAAGCACACACACACGCACGACTTGGCCCACACATACGTACGCGTACGTGAAGCGACCCGTTGACATGTAGTTAGACAAAACATAAATACACGGGTGATAATAGTGAGCTTAACAAGTCAATAGCAATAAACCATGGATTAAAAAAAAACAGGAAACATTTTAATGTAGCTATATTTAAGTCATATTTTCACCACTTAGACGTCCAAACCTATACCCATAATCCAGCTAATAACCTAACTTATGGAATATTTTTGACAAATAATATTGTCCCCAGAACCTATTCGATCTCAATCCCAGACATGGAAATCAAAACATATATTTAACAAACCAATAAGAAACATAAAAGACCTGACTAACTCTAGAGTGAAAATAGCAGATGCGAAAAGAAAGTTTCAAGATTTTCTGAAAACATTCAATGTCAGTCAACCACCTAATATAACCGAAATGGGTGCTGGACGAACAGTCAAAGAAATAACCAACTATTTCGAGAACATCTCTAAAGTGAAGCCTAGAAGTATCGACAGCAATATTTCGATGGCATGTCATAGAGAAAACATATCTATGCCGTCAGCAAGTTGCACTAATATCGCTTACAAGGATGGGCAACGAAAGTTGAAAGTTAACTTTGCAAGGAAATCGAACTCCCTCACGTGTGACGTCAATTTACACGCTGTGTGGAAGGAAGCGGTGTTGCAAGGGAAAAGTTTTTATTTTAAGCGAAATCAAACACAAAACAAGATGTCGGGAAATATGTCTGATAGTATTAAGGAGTCCTGCAAGTCCTGTCTTATCACCTGCATTCTAATGTTGCAGTATATCATTTGATATCCTTCGACGTAATCAGTTAATGTAAAAACATGCTTATATTTTTTTTTTTACTTTTTTTGATCTCTTAGTGTAGTGTTACAATCAAGCTGTACGTAAATCGTGTTATAATATTATTTTAAGTAAAATCAAAATCATAATCTCCTGTAGATCTTATGACAGTTTACAAAACCATAGATGTAAGGAGATACTATAATGAACATAGAATTTTGTAGTAGAGCCTTTTCACAACAACGTCGCTTTCTCTTCATCAACAAAGTAGCGCATTTACCTGCTGAAGTATATGAAACTCAGTTCCTAATGATACATCAGGATCCTACTGGGTAATTAGTATTGGTTCTAAATAGGATTATGATATATTTAAGCTTGCTTGTAGTTTAGTCTATATAGTGTAGTGAGGATTTAACTTGTGTCACTTAAAAATTGTGTATTTTTTTTAAAAGATATATGTCTATACTTGGCTACAATCCCACCTGATGGTAGTGGCGATGTAGTTTTAGGCACAATAACTTAGTAAAAGCTTATTCCTTTTTGACTTGAAGACGCCCATATTATAATCGGAAGGGAACATCGACGCAGGAAACTTCTTCCACTACTTTGCGGTACGCGATAATAATAACGGGTGAATTGTTAGATTTTTTATCTCAGTACAAATTTGTGCATTTCATTGTGAAGCCTCTGCTGGGCTCGGTTCTCCTCTCACAATGAGGGGTATAGGCCATAGTACACCACGCTGGCCAAGTGTGGATTCATATAACTTCTAGAACATTACGAGGAACTCTCAGGTATGCAGGTTTCCTCACGATGTTTTCCTTCACCGAAGGAAGTGATAATAAATTTTCAAGGTCAATGTCCTATATCACAATTTTTAAATTCAAGTAGTAATCGAGCTTTATAAAAAAGATATCGACCCGACTAACACGTGCGATGGTGTGTCCACAGTGATGGAGTCCGAGGAGCGTGGTGCAGAGCTGGCGGAGCTTCAGGAACAGGTGATCAAGCTGAAGTCGCTGCTGTCGACGAAGCGCGAGCAGATCGCGACACTGCGCACGGTGCTCAAGTCGAACAAGAACACGGCCGAGGTGGCGCTCGCCAACCTCAAGAGCAAGTACGAGACGGAGAAGACCATCGTCACAGAGACCATGCTCAAGCTGCGCAACGAGCTGCGGCTGCTCAAGGAGGACGCCGCTACATTCTCCAGTCAGTACAGCTTTTATTATTTATTGATTTATTTAAGTTTTATTGTATAACCTTAATATTATGCGTACAAAGGCCTTAATGCCTGATGGCAGTGTACAAGTCAAATGTCGGTGCCGGTGAGAGGATGTGGTAGGTGTTACAATATACATGTATATATAATTAAATCTTATATAACAAGTGCCTTCTAGCCTCTTTCTCTTAACAACGACATTTCAGTCATCGCCAAGTTACAACAATACCAGTAAAACAAATTTACATAAACGGTATGCGCTTACGTATTGATTGGCAACGGGTGTATGATGACTTTGGCGGCGGTGACCATTTACCATCAGGTCGAACGTAAGCTGGTTTGTCGGCTATTGACATAAAAAAAACTATATATTCATTAATGACGAAATTGGAATAGGGAACAAGGTGTTATATTGCTGCGTGTGAGCTGTTATTGTGAATATTGATCGTGTCGATTGATTGATTAGTTGTCGATGTGTGATGCGTATATTGTGGGTGGCAGGTCTGCGCGCGATGTTCGCGGCACGCTGCGAGGAGTACGTGACGCATGTGGACGAGCTGACACAGGCGCTGGCCGGCGCTGAGGAGGAGAAGAAGACCCTCAACCAGCTGCTGCGGCTCGCCGTGCAACAGAAACTAACGCTCACGCAGCGCCTCGAGGAACTAGAGGTAACCATAACTATCGACCTTGTATAGGTTGGCGGTAGTACACTATTATTAATTATAAGAAAATGATATAATGATGATTATAAGAATAAAAGTAAATGAAGGGATTTTTAACGCACTTTTATTAGCTATAGTTGTCTGTATTTTACGGAAACTTTGGACGTAATTTTGACCAACATTGAAATATGGGATTAATTTGAATTTTTGCAAACTTATCAAGGACCGATGACAATGCAATAATTTAAAAGAATCGTTCCGATATCCTTAATAGGGCATTCAGAACTCGCGATTTGATTTGTTTCGAAACAACGTGTTTTCTAGTTTTCTCTAACTGTAATATTTATTTTGCAGTAACTTTTATATAGTACAATAAAAAGGTATGTATTTTATTAGACGCTATACAATATAGAAATCAACTTTCAAAAATGTGCAGGGCATAACACTGAATGTATTTTATTAATTCTTACAAATGTGTATATATTTCATAACTTCCATATGGTTTTATCAAGCTGGAATTTCTCTTCTGGTTATAATACGATCTCGTGTGCGAAAAGCAAAATTAAAATGATTATTGGTTTTTAAATATAATGCAAATGTATTTATTTATTGTACAGCTGGATTAAAAGGACAAACCAAGGCTAACTTTGGCTTATTGTCTAGTGTTATGTAATGTAATATATATCGTACGATGCAGGTGGATCGAGAGATGCGCACGCGTCGCGTGCCCAAAGCGGCGGGCACGTCGCGTGCGCGCGGACGAGACTTCTAGCGACTGGTACTGGCGCTGAAGGCCGCCGCCGCCGCGCTGCGGGCGCTGTTGCGCGCCTCTCCGCCGCCGCGCTAGCCCCCAGCGTCCCCGGTGCTCCCGGTGCTCCCGGTGCCCCCGGTGCCCCGCTCACTGACATTATTGACGCTCCGGTGGTGACGCGGTGGACTACCGTACGGACTAGTGAATGGGTGGCTCGGTCGCGAAACGCCTGCTTTCGCGACCGACTCGAACTTAATCGATGGACTCCTTTTTGTAATCGTCGTTCTTATTATATAGGCAACTAACTGAATTATTTATACGTTTATATAAAATAAAGAGAAAAGTGTAGGGTAGGAGCCGCCGCCGGCCGCCGCGCGCCGACTCCCCGCGAACCGTCAAGCTGTGCAATGGCGCGCGGCGGCGGCGGTCGCGCGCGCACGTGAAGTGAAACTTTACGCGAAGCCCCCGGACCCCGCGCCCCGAGCCTCCGCGCCGCTCCGATCTATCTATTGTTGAAGCGCCGTTGTTGATGTGTTGCACGACTTGGATTATTTATTTTTAACGAAATATTTTTGTAACGCGATCGGCAGCGTACACGCGCGGACGCGCTCCCCGACCTCCGCTCCTTGTAAATCTTACTATTTATTATTATTATTACGCCGATGAAGCGGGAAGAGGATACTGTGCAACGTTATTTTTTATTATATACATGTTTAAAAAGTGAAATCGTTCGATTCGTATATATGTACATATTATAGAAAAACCTCTACTCGATACGAATGTCTAGTACGTCCAAGAAGAGAATCTAAATTTACTCATCGATATCCATCCATTGTGTACGCAAGACTATGTAATCTGTTCTCTAGTTGATACGTTCGTTGCGTTGTGTTGTTGTGGCCCTCCGCCGACTACTTTCGTCCATCTTGTTCTAGTTGTATTGTAGTGCTTCCGTTTTGTTTTCGTTGATGTAACGTTGAGACTGTCGCGACGCGGCTCGCGACGCACTCTGCCGTCCCGTGGCGACGCCACACGCGTCCAATTCTTGTCCATGGCCCGGCCGACCTCTCCACATGTTTATTCCCCCTCGTTAACGTTATTTCCTTTGTCTTTGTAAATTTTCTTTATGAAAGAAAACCCAGTCGTCCGCTAACGTTCGGCTGCTCAAAATTTGCTCACGAGAGTCGGCCGGTACTCTATTGATAAGCCAAAATTTACGGAAAATTATTGTTGAGAATGTTGATGTGTTATTATCGTTTTATGTTACTTGGCGTTCGCAGCTTCCCGTGATGAGATTGCGTGAAACCTGTCGATGACGTAGTCGTTTAACCAGCGCCGCTGGACTTAGGCTAGTTGAACCGTTCCACGTAGCGAGGGCGCTCGCCCGCAGTACTAGTACTAGTAGTTAACTGGTTTAGGAGTAGCCCCGTAGGTAGTGTACACCTCCACGTATACTTGGTAGGTAATCCGCGTTATGCTTCGTCGAGGCGAGTAGTGAAATGGTTTGTTTGCGTATTACCCGTTAGCACGATCGTTTCGCATAGCTCAAAGCGGTCCGCGCCGCCCGAGGACCACGGCCTTGCATTTATTGTTTTAGAATAATATTATTACTTATTAGCTTTTATAGTAGATGATTCTTCGTGTACTTAAACGATGGACTTACCATTTAGCATTAGTGTATTCCTTTTCGAGTATTATTTTTCCTTCGGTAGCTTAGCAGCAGACATCGTTTACGTATTGTTTATATCTAGTCACTGCACTTATCGACTTGTTGAATATGAATATATTATGCTATTGGTTGTATTACGCATATCGTATTATTATTGCGTCCAGTATTATATCTTCGATACTTTTATGTGTATTTGGAAGTTGTTGTATTTATTTTGACCTGACATGTTCTTGGAATGGTGTATTGTTTTGTACACATAAGTATTTATTTGTTGACGGTAGTTATCGTGACGCACGTTCGGCCGCTCGTCGGTCCAGCGTGCCCCAGCGATGTCTGCTGCCACTCGGTGGTGGTGTTAAGAGCGATTAACCAAATATTATTTTCTTTATACAGTTTATGTAACTCTTTATTAGATTACTTATTTTGCCTAGGCGTAGATTTTGTTTTATATTATATAGAAAAACTATTATCTTTATTACTTAATATCAAATTATATGACATGTCCGCTACTTTACTATTATATTGCAACATGAATAATTGAGTAATCGACAACTCGACGCATGATTGTTCCCACAGCTAACTTCATCGATTACTTTACTTTGTAGCTGAAGAATGCAGTTGATCATTCCGTAGGCCTCGAAGATTGCACAGTTTGATGGTTCACTAAGGCACCTCACTATTAGTTATTTTTATTATGTTACTTTACAAGATGGCCACTTGTCTCGAACTAGTTGATTTAACGATTTATGTAATCCCACCAGATTACATGTCTTTGCATAATTGAATCTCATCAGATTCGTAACTCATGAGCTTTCCAGAGTATAAAATATGGTCGCATAATATTTACACAATTATTGTACTCCGACAATCGAATGAGCCAGCCGGGAACATATCATGACAAAGCGGATTTATTTTCAAACGTTAAGGCACGCCGTGTTGTCGCAATGACTGATAACATTCATGTACCAGAATAATAAATGATATATTTAACGAATGTCGTTTTATTTTTTCATTTCTAAATATTTATAATCAAGATTCTTTGTATATATGGACAATAGTGTTTCGTGTCCACCTGACTTATATTGTATTTATATCTGTTAGCGCCACTTCGGCGTTTATCCTCAACCCATCCTCATTTTATCTCCACAATACGTTGGCTGTCTTCCGCCGCGTATTAAAACAATGCAAGCCGTGCAAGGCTGTCCATCAGACATACCGCATGTCCCCTGAGCCCATCCGCGCCGCTGTTTCACCATAGTGGATATCACTGATACAGTTTGTAATTACCGCTAAATCGAAGGTCGTGTTTGTGTGCTTACTCGGTCTGTACTAACCCACAAGCAGGACAAAAGTAAGTCGCGTGAAGAATTGTCAACATCACACCATCCCACTTGAAGTTAAGCCTAGGTTAGTTTGGTA